>VMDO01013310.1:30267-58805 GCA_007922755.1 Pedetes capensis
TTTGATACGCATTATTCATATAGGTTACCCCTTACCCTCCTCTATGTTTCCCCCCTCCCCCCTTCCTATCTAAGTTTCCCATCCAGGTCTTCTCTATCTTTTACTATATAGTATTTTTCTATATGTCCTTGGGTTCCATTTCTGTTTAAGATAGAAACTTTTCCTGTAGTGGTCTAGTATTACTAATTATTCAAAAAAATATAAGAGAATGTGATACACGGGAAAGTCACAAAAAAATCAGACAAATAGCACTCTAGACCCTCCTTGGTATCGCCCTCCCATTCTCTCCTGTCTTGCTGGAACACTTGTCAGAGGAGCTGCCCTTGTCATAGGAAGCTATGACAATGCAAAGCAGTCACAAGCTCCCAGTGTCACAGCACTCTTGCCATCTTCATATGAGCCAATGCACTGAGAAGGATGAATTCACCAGATTTGTCTGACAAGTTTGTTTCCAAAAAGAGTCCAAGGTGACTTATAATAAAAGTGTACAAACTACAATGATCATTAAAAAATGAAAACTATAGATGGGAAGGAGAAAGGCAGACCTAAGAGTTACTGTACTTGAGCATTAAGTATTGTTCTAGCTTCCAGAAGGCTTAAAAGGAAACTCACAATGCTGTGCCTACCATTCATTATGTAACCACCTTTTAATACTAAATGCAACATTGAATTTTTTTTTTATTTTGACGATGAGAAAAGTCTAATTCCTCCAGAGTGACCAAGACTATTTTCTCTTCTTTTTTGCATAGTTTACCTCCATCTTTATCCTTGTGGAAATAGTCTTGCATTATTCCTTTTGTAGTGTTTGTAAAATTTCATGTTCTTCCTTCTTTCTCTGCTTCCAAACCCATGTAGCCATGTCAAATGAATTTTGACAGAAACTAGATGACCTAGAGTTCAGAATGGCCTCTCCTGGGAAGTAGGATATATTCAGATCATTGCATGGAGGTAGAGGCAGGGATAGCTCTGGCCTGTCTAGATAGAGCTGAGGTTATTGACCTAGAAAGGTCATTGTTCCCTGGGAAACTCAAAGCAGCTCAGAAAATTCTCCTTGGAAAATGTGAAATCGTACCATTAATTTTGTGTGTGTGTGTGTGTGTGTGTGTGTGTGTGCAATTTTAGGAAATAGTAGCGCCAAGACTGAGTCTTTCTGACTCAGAGTTAACTGTAGTGGGGTCTGAAAACAACTAGAGTCTTCTCAAGGGATACCTCAAAAATTTACAAGCAATAGTGAAGATAACTGTCGGGTAGCAAAAAGGGAGGTCTTTGTGCCCAGTGCTTAGGATGTCAATGTCCAACGTCTAGAGATTGTCTCCACTTGTGGGCCCCAAATGTTTGGGATTTAAAACTTCTTTATACTCTTTAAAATGATTGAGGATCCCCAAGTGGTTTTGTTGATATAGTCTATTAATAATTACCATATTAGAAATTAGCCCTGAGAAATTTTTAAAATATGCTTTACTAATTCATTTTACATAGCAGTAATAAATTCATTGCATGTCAACATCAATGATATATCTTTTAGAAAAAAGTGGCCATTTTTTAAAAAGTGAGAAGTTGCCATTGTTTTACATTTTTAGTAATCTATTTCAGGTCTGTGTTTATAGATGACAGCTAGATACTCATATCTGCTTGGCATCCAATCTGCTGTGTTAAATTGTTTTGGATGAAGAAAAATCAATATCAAACTGACATAGTTAGAAAAAGGAAGAGTTTATTAGTGATTTTTCCAGATAATTTTGAGTTGACATCTTTGATACAACTCCCAAAACTTGAGAAATGTTAGTTTCTTAAAAGTAAGTTGCCAAGAGATGTGCGATCTGAAACAATCACAATGTTGTTTTTAATTGTGCTAAGATCCAGGCTCACTTGGTAGGGTGTTGCTCCACACTCTCTGAGGATCTGGGTTTGATCCCCAGCACCACAAAAACAGGAGAAGGATGTGATAATCTCAAAGCAATCCCCAAACAATCAGGAATTGAAAACCCTATCAGGGTCACTAGGAGTCAGACCTGACTCATTGGCACCTAACAATAACAATATTAAGATCCATTGATCTATCTTACACTTTAGGTGCTTTTTGTTTTTTATCATAAGTGACTTCAACTTCTCAGATAGGCTGAAAGAGTCCCTAAAACCTGAGGCGCCCCCAGAAATAGTCCTGATATGCTCTGTGCCCTTGGTCCACACACATCAGAGAGGCTATAGGACAATCAGGTTTCTGTTACTGTAACAAAACATGAGATAATCAACTTAAAAAGAGGAAAGGTGCATATTGGTCCATAGTTTTGGAGGTTTCAATCCTTGGTCGATTGCATTTGGACAGTAGTGAAGTAGCACATCATGGCAGGACTGGGTAGTGAAAGCAGCCCATTCACCTCATGGCCAGGAACAAAAAAAGAGACAGGGAAAAGGGTGAGGTCCCACAGTCCCCTTCGAGAGCCACCCTGGTGACCTAACTTCCTACCTCCCTAATTTCCCTGCCTCCTGAAAGCTCCACCCCCGTCCCCACAGTACCATAGGCTCAGGCCCAGGCCTTTTATACTTGGGCCTTTGGGGACTCTAAGTTCCTGTGTGATTTCTCCCACCCTCCCAAGCAGCACATTGTCTTGTTCACCTACTGTTAGCTAAGAGCCAAATAAAGTGTAGAGCATGAGAAAGTACAGGGTGGCTGTCATCGTGGTCATGGCTCCACAGGAAATCCAGTGAAAGACCTGCAGGAAGTAGGACAGGGAGAGAGAAATACCTCCCTGTGAAGAGCGAGAAAAGACTAAAAGGAGGACATGTGCACTCACGGGGGATCTCTGCCTTAAATTCGTGCACAGGTGTGAGTTTGTCTTGGAGATGAGGGTGCAGGTACAAGGACAACAGGGGTAGAGAGGTTGGCAGGAGATGTGCCAAAAGACAAGCTTGCTTAGTGCCAACCAGGCAGAAAACACTACATCGCTAAAAACCAATGCTTGAAATACTTTCCTCTTCCCAACTCCCAGTTATTTGCAAGGCAATTAGAATAATTATTAAAATGATAACACTACTTAGGTAAAAACTTAGAAGAGTTGTTGAACCAATAGATCGAGATTTTTCGCTATCATTAAAATTCCTTTTATTCTTAACAACAACAAAAAAAGGTTTTTTAAACAAGTAGATTGAGTACTGAAAAGGGGGTAATCTCTAATCTAAACAACTTAATCCAGCACTAGGATTTTTCTCTTCCCTGGATGTACTTCCAACACCACATTTTCAAATGTGGCCTCAGAGAAATGCAAAAGGTGTCCAGCTCACTGCACTTACACAATAGTGTCAGATAAAATGTTAGGATATCTGAGTCATTCATGCCAATTTATTTTTAAAAAGATGCCTCAGGAGAGTCTGGCCTGTCAGACACAACAGACCCAGTGGGGACAGAGCTCCCCAGAGTGCATGTATCAGGCCAACCAAGACACTCCAATAGTTCCTGTTCCAAACCTGTCCCTTAGCTTCACTCCAAGGAATCAGTCCTTCCCAACAGGGAACTGGCTCAGCCAAGAGGTCCTTGAATCTTTAGAGTCCAGGTCCCTCGCCTTGAAATGATCTTGTTACTTCTTTAAAGAGAAGATGTTTTCCTAAGGAGGCCAGAGATCACCTTTACCAAAAGTTGCTGAGACAGAGGTATTTATCATGGGAGTCAAGCTGATGAAATGGTATCGAGGTTTTGGAGAGCACAGAACCTTAGGGTGTGTGTGTGTGTGTGTGTGTGTGTGTGTGTGTAGTAGATGCACCCTGGCATCTGATCCCATCAGATCTCAGAAGCTAAGCTGGGTTGGGCCGGTTAGTACTTGGGTGGGAGCCCTCCTGGGAACACCAAGTGCTGTAGGATTGGGAGAAGGACCCAGCAACCCACTCCCCCCAAAATAATCAAACATTGAAAACCCTATGAATAACAGAGAAGCACGGACATAGTGCCGGGCCTGGCACAGTATGGAGGAGTGTTTCATTCTGTTGTATATAGGGTCGCAATGTGTTGGACCGACTAGAGCGCACCTAACAACAACGACTGTGCCTACAAACGCGCAACTTGGCTCTAGGTGCCAAGAGAACTGAGACCAGTTACACCGTGGGCTCCTCCTGATTGGTGGGAAACTGCACAATTCAGAGTCAGGTATAAGGAGAAGTAATTCTGATTGGCTAGAGAGCAGAACGCCCCCAGTCTGGGATTTTGAACACCCCCTCTCTATGCATATTATTCCTTTGCTTTCCAAGGGAAGGGGTACTACTTGGTATGACTCTGTGCATAGTAATGAGCTGTTTAAAATCTGTCTCCAGTACCTTCCACTTCCCTATTATGCAATTAGTTTCCCCAAAGGAAACAATTCGGAGCTTGGGGTGCTTGGGGCTGATCTCAAGGAATGTGGCACAAAGGCATCCCAGGAGAAAGCCGCTCTGGCTTCCCTCAGGAGCACCCAGGCGCGGGGGAAACTTGTCCTTCTTCCAGATGGCTCCAGGCTCCAGGGACGCATTTTTGGTTTCTGCCTCTGTTGAATTCTCTTGCATTTTCATTGTTAATGATTCAAAGGGGGTGCAGGGGGTCATGTGTTGGCAAAAACATGATGAATCCTGCTGATGCACCTTTTCCGGGAAGAGCAGGCAGCTGTCTTCTTGGCATTCCGGGCATGCCTGCTACCTGTGTTTTCTATCTGTTCCCCAGTTCCCTAGTTGAGTGAGTTGGCATAAGCGCGGTTCCAAAACACCTTAATAAGAATGTGCTGTGGGCAGCCTTCATTGTGAACATCTGTGAACTGTGGAGTTTAATTGAGCTGCAGCTAATGTTTATTGTGTGTGGAAAAGAGTAGGGGATTAATGGTTGTTTGATTGTCTTTAGATGGTTTCTTATTATCTTTCCCTTTCTCTTGTGATGATTTGGCGAAGTTACAAAGAGGATCCAGAAGCCCCAAGATCAGGTATCCAATCATCCAAGAATTTTAGGATCCACAAACTAAGCAGCATTTGGGGATAGGATATTCTCACAGCCTCTTTAGGAATATTGAGTATAGCCAGGTGTGGTGGCTCATTCCTGTAATCCCAGTGACTTGGGAGGCAGAGGAAGGAGGACTCCAAGTTCAATACCAGGCAGCTTCCATAACTGAGTGAGACCCTGTCTCAAAATAAAAGGTAAAACAAAACAAAACAAACAAACAAAAACAGGCTGGGGGTGCACCTCAGTGGTAGAGCACTTGCAAAGCAAACATGTGGCACTGGCTTCAGCCACCCAGTATTGAAATAAAAAAATTATCCTAAAACTTACAGGCAGGTGGGAGGAATCCTCCCCACACTCAGCAATGAAAGATTTTTCAGAAAATTCATTATTTTCATTATTGTTTCCTTAGTGATGTCAACTTAGTAACTTTTTAAATTTTATTCTTACTTTTATTTTATCTTATTTTTGACAGAATCTCACTGCAATTGTGTCTCAAACTCCTGGGTGAGCTCCTGCTATCCTGCTGCCTCACCATCCAGAGTTCCTGGGGCTACAGGCTCATGCCATGGCTTCCAGCCCCAACTCTGTACTCCCAGGTCCAAATATACTTAACAAAAATAAACTGGAATAAACTGGGGAAATGAAAATACATGAATATGCTTTTAGACTAAACCACAAGGCTCAGGATGCTTTTTGGAGTCAAAAATGCAAAATGTTTTTAATTTTTTTTCTTAACAAAACAGTGTGCAAATAGACTTTTGAAGATCTTGGCTTCCCTATTTTGGCCACCCTCTGTGTTAGCAGAATGCCATTTCCAGTGCTCTTTGTCCTTGACAAATCTCACAAGGTTCAAGCCCATAGAGCAGCCCTCCCTTAGCCGCATATGTCTAAATCTAGAGCCCAGGAGAGGGATTTCCAAGGTGCTTTTAGGTAAAAACATTTCTTGTGCCTAGCATTTTAACTTCATTTTCATAAGAAATTTGGGTGTATTTAAATGCTCCAAATGGAGACTTGAAGCTATTCCTAAGTGCTATAAACCTGTGTTCACAGCTGCGGAGGAAGAAATTTCAGCCTTCTTGGTAGTTCATCTTCAAACAGATACTTTTGGAGAGAACTGTGGAAAACATGAATGCAGAAATGTGCGTCTGAATTTTCTTCTTTCTGAGTGAAGAATACAAAGAGTGTGCCAAGGTGAGCCGATCTGCAAGAGGCCTGAAGGTGTGACTGCCCTCAGCTTCCTCCTTCATAAAGAGTCACACACAGTGGCTCGGCCCCATTCCTCCTCCCTTCTTTCTCTGGATGTTTCCTGCAGCCTGAGAGCAGGGAGAGCAGCTTCCCTGAGGAGGCCAGGTGATACCTCCTTTGTCACCTTAATCAGAGGACTCTCAGACAAGAAGCAAACACAAACAATACACTAAGAGTTGAGAAAACCCTTAGAATAAAATTCCTTTGTTCTGTGTGTGAGCCTTCTCCTTTTGTTCTGGCTAGTGATTTTCTTAGAAGAACCCGAAAGAAAGTGAAAAAAGGCTGAAAAAGACATATGTGACTGAAATTAGCTGTTATCTTCAGGATGCCACTGGATTGCACATTGGATAATGAATTAAATGAAGTGGAAACCATGGCCTGAACTGGAAATGTGCTTTATGCCTAATGTAATTAATCTCTATTGAAACAGCTAAGCCATTTAATTTGTGTTGCATGAATAATGAAATGAAAGGGGCACATATGAATTAACTCTGAACCAGCAGAGGAGATGCAGCCTCCGGGCCTAAACATTCATTGGGATTTTCCTGAGGACACTTCAGGTGTCTGTTCATCAGCCACAGTTCCTTTTTCTCATTGGCTGGTCAAAGATGGATCTTGCTTCGTAGCCATTTTCACTCCATTTGTGACTGTGGAAATTGACTTTCCTGAGACATTTTAAGACTGATCATAAAGGTGTGTGTATAGCACAGAAAGCTGTTACCTGCATCTCTTTTCTACAAAGCGTTTAGCCTTCCATTTACATAACCACCTCCCCTCAGTAATTGAAATGACAGGTAGGGGCGACTCCTGTACCTATTTACTTACTGGTCTGTACCCTGGAGACCACCTTGCTCCTTTGAAAGTCCTGGTGTGTTGCACTGGGTTCAGAAGAGGGGAGGGCCAACAAAGTTTCAATCCCCTTTGTTGCTTATGCTGAGCATGGAAATCCAACCCTGGTTCTTTTAATTTGTCTAGCATCGAACACCATTTTGCCATAGACAGAAATGGTACATTATGACTATGGATCAAGGAAAAGTCTGTGCTAACTATCCTGGATCCTATCTCTTGTGCTCTTCTGCCAGCTCCTTCCCCAGCCACCATATTGCAGGTACGAGTCATATTCCATGTGCAAATATTTTTCTGGGGCAGAAATCCAATCTACATTGGTATTTACAATCTAGGAAAAAGTTATCAGAAAGAAGATTCATTTTTGTAATATATGTAGCTTATATAGGCAGGCACCTTTTTAGATGACTTTAGCTTCTCTTTGCCATCCATGTCTTTTCTGGTCTCTTCCTCATCTTACCACTGGAACAAAGATACTCATTGCTGAGTCACTGAACAGGACAAAGCTCTGACGGTCAGAAAAAAAAAGCATCTTAAGGTGGAAGCAGTAGAAGATAGAGTCAAGGAAAAGCAGGGAATGGGGGGCAGATTTGGAGTTTTATAAGCACAAGTGAAAGTGTTTTTATTTATAGTTCAGTAGTCCAAGGTATTGAGAGGCATGAGCTAAATAGAAAAGGCAACGTTCGAAGATGTCCTCTGTCAGTTTTATAGGCAGGAATCTGTACTCCATCCTTAACTCTTTCAGTATAAGGGATCTTGAAAAAGGCAAGGCGGTCACCAGAAGAGGTGGTAGGGCATCCCAAGGGTTCAGAGAATTCCTTCACACTTTAATATCTCCTCTTCAGTAGTTCAGAGATGAGAGATCACTTTAGCCCTCTGTTTGAATCTTTCTTTTTGGTACTCTCTTCAGTTTTTGAGTACCCACCCTAGGAAACCAAAGTACCCTCGTGTTCTTCCTGAGTGTCCCAGAAACTCCCCTCTCTTCAACAAGGTCCCTGTCCTCATCAGATAGGTTTGCCCCATACCTTTCTGTTCATTTAGATTGTGCATAGAAAAAAATCTAAATAATTTTATCCACCCTGAGGTGTTAATGCATTTTAAAGATAATTCTTAGTCAATAGTAGAGTATCCAAGCATAGCACGATAGGCATTAAGACTACTAAAGGAGAAGGATTTGGAGGAAAACAGGGAAGATCTTTGTATCTTACCCCATTGCTCAGGCAGGCATTTAGTCAGGTGTTCCCCAGTCCTGGAAACATACTGATAACTGAAAAATAACCTGCTGAAAGAAGCCTCTGGTCTGTTCAACACACTTAATCTTGTACCTTGCTCATCATTAAATGGGGAGTTCTGATAGCCTGCCTGCTGTCTCAGATACAGGCTTTGAAGGAAGCCAGCTATCAGGTTGACATGACACTCAAACAGTCTGTGAAGTGTCTGTGGTCAAGGAACTGAGGTTTCCTGCCAATGACCAGGTGAGTGAACCTTCTCAAAAGCAAATCCTCCAGCTCCAGCTAAGTCTTGGGATGTCAGAAGAGACCCTAGGCTAGAATCACACAGTGGACTGTTCCTGAATTTTTGACACACAGAAACTCTGACATTATACATGTTTGTTGTCTTAAGATGCTAACTTCAAACCTTAAGTTGCTGGGTAACTAATAAAAATACAAAACATATTTTAGGTAAAAGACATAAAATTTTATTTAAAATGCCACAGTACATAAATGAAAATATTCTTCTTTGTTCTAAAAAGACTTGAGTAACTATGAGTATTATATGTTCATGTAATGACCAAATTTGTTGTGCTACTTTTAAACAGTATATTTAGTTGTCACTTGAAGTCACATTGTGCTGCAGTGAGGTTTCAATTTTCTTTAATGATTATAACATATAATTTTACTTTCACATTATTCTTTTTTGAGTATAAATTATTTTCTTATTAGAAATTTTTAATGCACAACTTAATGGGTATCACTCTGATACGTATTTCATTCTGACATCTCTATATATGCATTTCATTGTACATTGCTCACATAACCTCCCCCTTACCCTCTCATGACCCTCCTCCCCCATTCCCATCCCCTAACCAATGATCTCCTTTCTACTTGTATGTATTTTTGTAGGAATATTTATCTATATGCATGCATCTGATTTTGATTTAAGTCAAAACTTTTTTCTATAGTGATCTATCATTTTACACTCTCAGCAGTATTACATGAGTGATCTAGTCTGTATGCATTATTGCTGTCCTTTGGTATTATTGGTATTATTGTTATTATTATTTCCTGTACTAATAAAGTTGAGCTGTTTACATTGAGGTTGACCTCTCTCCCTTCCTCCCTCCTCATTGGCCCTCCTCCCCCTACTCCAGCTTCTCCCACCATCATTTCCTTTTGCTAGAGCCCTTCCTCCTTCTTTCCACTCCTTAAAATGTCCCTACTATGCTAAGTTTACATGAGCTTTTTATTATGTTCCAGTTTATGTATAGGGTTTTTTCCTTCTTTTAAGTTTGGTTCAGCTCCCACATATGAGTGAGAATATATGATACTTAGGCTAGTGTTCATTCACTTAAGATAATTTTCTCCAATTCCATCCATTTTGCTGCAAATGACATTATTTCATTTTTTAAAATTGCCGTGAAGTATTCCATTGTGTATACATACCATAATTTCTTTATCCATGCTTCTGGAAATGGGCACTTTGGTTGATTCCATATCCTTGCTATTGTGAAAAGTGTTGCATTGAACATGGAGAATAACCCAATACACAAGTGGGCAAAGGAACTGAACACACAATTTTCAAATGAAGAAGCTCATAAGGCCATGAAACACATGAAAAAATGTTCAATATCCCTAGCCATTAGGGAAATGCAAATCAAAGCAACTCTGAAATTCTACCTTACAGCCAGTAGGAATGGCCAAGATCAATAAAACAAATAACAACAAATGCTGGCATGGTTGTGGAGAAAAGGGAATCCTCTTACACTGCTGGTGGAGTTGTAAATTGGTTCAACCACTTTGAAAATCAATATGGAAGTACCTAAAAAACTAAAAATAGATCTACCATATGACCCACTTATACCACTATTGGGACTATACCCAAAGGGATATGAGTCATCATACCACAGAGACTCTCACATTTTTCTCTGCTTCTTACAAACAACAACAACAAAAAGGTAGCAACATTATATTAAAACAAAACTAACTTATAGAACGTTAGCATAATTATAATAAGTTATATATGACTGAAGTTTAATTCAAAAAGACTTATTTTCCTTTATTTCTTAGGTTTATTTTCTGAAAATTAGTGTTTTCTGTAGATTTTCAGAACCGTTGGAGGCATAACAGTGGTTTTGGTGTCATCAGAACACTGAATACTTGCTTAAATTAAAATACAGATCTTCTACTTTTCAATTATGGTGTGTTTCCTGATTCGGACTAAGTAATCTAATTATCCCTAATTTGCAGGAAATGAGGAATCTGCAGTAAAAATAAGTGAAATCAAGCCCTAGTGGCATATGAACATGTCCTGCTTATGTGAATAAGGAGGTGCTATAGCCAATGACTCTTGTTCTGTTCCTGGGTCACCCACCAACAGTGATCCTGGATCATGAAAGTTTGGAAGTTCACTCCTAAACAGCACATTCTGAATATTTTATTCCTTAAATCACCAAATTAATGTATTCACCTACATTTTTGCTTTGGATATTAGAATCAGGTCATTGCTGCTAGTTGAAAAAAAATAATGTATTGATGTCTATCCAAAACTTAATGGCATTAACAACAGTAAAAGTTTATTGTATCACACAGTCCTATTGGTCAAAAACTTTGGAGCAAACTACTCCTTCTGTAAAACTCCATTGCTTACCCAGGGCATCTCTGTGCAATATAATTTTAGAAGGACATTGTATATATGCTGCTCTACATCTCATATCTACCCCCAAAAGATCTGGGAGTAGCACTCATCCTCATATCCATTAAAGTTTCTTCTACAAAATATGAATAGTCTCCATTCAGGATTTGTAGCCTAAGGAATTAGCCATAAATTTATTTTAAAAACTTTGCTTTTTCAGAACTCTGGATTTTGAGATGATGGAGAAGGTAGCTTAGGTCTGTACAATCCACATTTCTTTTTCCTTTGTTTATATGTAGGTCCACCATTGAGTTATGAGGCCACTTATTTTAACTGACGTTGCTTAGAAAATGTGCAGCTTGGGTCAAATGCAGAGTATGCTGCAGAGTTTTATAGTAATATTTCTACTTCATAGACATCAGAAATAGTTTGAAGTTATTATATTGAATTAATATATCTTAAATGTTTTATTCAGTATTATAAAACAAATCCAAGATCCAGAACTATCCAATTATTTAAAAAAGGACAAAATGCCCTCAGGAAAACTAGAACTCTTTGTTTTGATTTTTTTTTTCAATACTGGGCATTGAACCCAGGGCATCATACATGCTAGTCAAGTGCTCTACACTGAACAACATCTTCAACCCTTTTTTCATTTTTTAGAATCTCACAAAATTGCCCAGACTGGCCTTGAGCTTGCCATCCTCCTACCTCAGCCTCCTGAGTATCTGGGATTTCAGATGCCACTAGTTCCAGCTCTTTTGAAATTTCTTGGGCTACTCAATGTGAAAGGAATATCTCATTTACAATCAGGAATGATTCAGATACATTCTATATTTTTAAACAGCACTGTTAATTTTTTTTCTAGCAAGTCATAGTGTAATGCTTATGTGACACAGTCAAATGGATGCAGATATGAATTTTTAATTGTTTGACTTTTAAAAAGTGACTTGATCTCCTTGAGCTTTAGCTATAGACAGCAGATGATACCTACTTTTCAGGTTAATTAGAAGAACAAGAAAGAATTTTAGTAATGTCATTAGCATAAGCCCTGCCATCTTGTAAGGGCACAAAAATGCAGCTTTTATTATTGATATAATAGCATCTCTGAATATTTTGGTATATATTAAGTTTCTAGATATACATTTTAAATATACTTGGGAATTTTCTCTTGGTAAATTCCTTTGTTACTTTTCTTTGAAAACAGAACAATCTTTCTGTAAGGAAACTCTGACCTTCAAATGATCAATGAGTTGGTCTAGATATTAAAATATTAGGTTGGCCTTGAGTGGGGTACAACTTCCCTCTGCCAGAAATGGATATCTAAGATCCTCTTGAAAGAGAAGGAAAAGGAAAGTATTTCTGGTCTTTTACTATGTCTCTTTGATTTCAGCTACAAATGGAGGGGAAGCTGGGCTAGGGTCAGAGACAATAAACATGAATTTCTGTTTGGATACAAGTGCCCTGTTTATAAGGTTGGATGTCTAGCACAGGACTTTGACATTATGTAATACAACTTTTGTTGTGTTAATGGACCTCATTCATATGCTGATAAGACTTCTGTTGCTTGTGCCAGAGAGATGTCTTTACATTAATATAAAGGGCAGCTGTAAGTTTTAATTTACTACAGCCTCATCAGCCCAATGAATATGCTATTCCCATCATAAATTTAAATATGGTTACACTGGTTGGGGAGATAATTAGAAAGCACACCATTACTCTTACATGGAGTACATATGCATTTTGTTCTTAGTTGTACCTATTTTAACAGTTCAAAGAGTAAATTAAATTTACAATACAGTTTTCATGGACGTACATGTAGTGATATTCTGTCACAGTGACAAAGGATATGGGAGATATTCTGGTTCCACCCTTTCAATTTGCCAGTGAGTAAGTGGCTCCAAAGAAAAGGGATTCCTCCCCAGGTGCCACAGCCCCTGAGAAGTAAGCTACAACTGGGCCCATGTCTCTTGATTCAGGGTCTAATTTTCTCTCCTCTTTTTTTTATATCAACTCCCTAAAAATGTGGTGACATTCTAAGTGAGAGAGCCTGAGTGTATTTTATTTCTTATTCACTCATGTGTCATTTTAACTAAGTTTAAACATTCTGCCAGTTTTTCATGGAGTATAAATTTTCTGCTGAGTAACCATAGCATTTATTGAAGGGCTTTGGGACAACAGTTTCCTCTCTCTTTGGCTAATTCCATATCATCTTACAATGAACTCATCTCCCCATTTCTATCTCTTCACTCCATCCCCTGAAAAATACCCCTGGTAAACTTGTGCATTTACCCTTCCACATATCTAGTCTGGGTGAGGTGCCATGACACTGGTGGCATACTGCAGTGAATGATCCAAGAACCAAGTCCTATGCTCTCCTCACAGAATCCTGAAAATTCCTGACGTTTCCCTGCATCCACCTGTTAATGTGTTCTGTGGCTTCTGTTACTTCCTTCATGGAGCCTCTTAGACCACAGTAGCCCAAGCCAGTCTTTCCACTGCAAGCTCTAAGTGTTGGTTTCTTTAAAAAACATCTCAGATTCCCAAGTACCATATTAAATTCTGGATTGAAATCACTGAACTCAATATCCTCACTCCAGTTGATTCTTGGGCACAAAATTTACGACTCACATTCCTATAAAAATCCGCATCTTTTCCATTGACTGGCTTCTGCAGTATGCATCATTTTCCATTTGCCATTTTGTAAGTGAATAAAGTATTTTATGCATTGTACCATTGGCTTCTTAATAACAGCAGCTCTAATTTCTCACTTTTCTCTCTGGCCTATGGTGCCTAGCACCACTTATTTACTGGATTAGTTCATTTTATTAAATGACAGCATAATTAAGTGTAAAGTGACATTATTCCTTCTTGACATACATTACCTTCAGGAAAACAGCAAAACCTTTCATCTTATCTTTTGAAAACTTCTTTCTAAAGTTGCCAAACTTTACTAGAAGCCCTGTGAGAACACCAAAGAAGCTACTGTGGTTAACTTACTTTGGTCAGTCCCCCTTGTCTTGCCATCCACCCTGTTTATTGCATATCTCTGCTCTTCATCCTCAGCCTTAGCTGAGAATGTCCCAGCTATAGAGCAGGACATGTAGTTCAGGGCTAAAGCAGTCAGTAAGATCCCATCTGCTGACCACAGTATATCTAGAAATGTGGGACACTCAACTAGGGCCTATAAGAAATAAGAAGAGATTGACTGGAGTTCCTAGAACAAGAAGCCTTCTTCACAGGAAAGTGAAGGTAACCTTGGTAGTCATCCTACAACCTGGACAGCAACCAGTCTTATGACAAGGCATATGCCAGGAAGACAGAGCAGAGATGCAGAGAAACAATGTCCAGAATGACTCAAAGAGTGAGTGAATCAAAACTTTCTAGAGCAGACTTGATCTTTTCTAGTTATGTGACACAGTCATCACTTTTGATTAATTAAGTCACTTTGATTTGGGTGTTCAATTACATGTGACCAAAAGCATCTTGAGTGTCACAGGTAGGCACTATTTATCCTTTTCGCTGTTGCATCCCCAAGTTCTAGAATGGTACAGAACACCATGTAGACAAGGAAGGACTATTTCTGAGTGAATAAGTAAACTTGAATTGCACCCTCATGTTTTTCTAGTGGACTGAATAGGATACACTCAGAAACCATCACAGCTTATCAGAGAGTATGTCTCAAGATGTCCACTAGGGCCGGGCACAGTGGCACACACCTGTAATCCCAGCAGCTCAGGAGGCGGAGGCAGGAGGATCACAAGTCTGACACCAGAGGCAGTCTGTGTAATTTAGTGAGACCCTGCCTCAAAACGTAAAAAAAAAAAAAAAAAAAAAGAAAGAAAAAAGCTGGGGATGCAACTCAGTGGTCCAGCATGGTGCGAGGCCCTGGGTTCAACCCCCAGTACCGCAAAAAAAAAAAGAAAAAAAAAAGATATCCACTAGGCTAAGCTACACATTGGTCCACTGAGTCCATATTCCAAGGGCTGCGTCACTTTCTGGGGATGCAGAAATTTTTTATAGGAATGATGAAAGGGATTCACATTTGCTGATTATCTGAAATAATTCAGGCACCATGCTAGATGTTTTCAAATAAATGTTCTCAGTTAACCTCATATAAGACAAACAAAATTATCTCAGGGTGATTAAATAATTAGACTAAAAGTCACACAGCACTGCGTGGGGAAAGTGACATGCAAGCTCGGGGTTTAGCCATTTCTCCTCTGCCACAATTTGGTGTCTGTGCAGGAGAACTTCAAAGGCTCATCCTCCCTCCCTGAAGGCCTGGAGAGAGAGAGAGCAATGTCAAAGAAGTCTGAAGCTTCCTGATTTTTCCTCTGCAGAAGGAACTCGGTATTCATTGTTCCAAGGTCATTGGAGAGAAAAGCATAAGCCTTTGCCTCAGAGAAATAATAATGTTTGTTCCTCACAATGCTTTAATCCTTCTTTGAAAATTTAATTGGAGCTAGATTTTAGCTTCTGTGACTGCCAAGTGACCATGAGGTCAGCTGCCCTGCTAGGGGTTTACAGTCAGCTCAGGAAGGTGATTCTACTTGACAAGGGTCCTGTTTTAATGGGAAGGGTTGTCACATCCTGTTCCCATTCTCTCTTTGAGCTCACTGAAGCAGATTTGGTGTGGCTCCTCCCCACTCCCATTTCTGTCCCTCCCCAGGTTTTCGCTTCAGCAGCCCCTTTGCTGCGGAGACCTCATCCTGGGCTAGCTGCTTCCTGCCTGGCTAGATTTTCCCCAACACCTGAATGCTCTCTGTGCCAGCCATCAATGTGAAGAGCACCAGGCTCCCCTGCAGCTGGCAGGGCGGCTACTCTAGGATTGCAGGCAATGCAGGTGGAGACTTCATCTGCCTTGCATATCACACCTTCCCCAGTGCCCAGTGCTGCTCTACTTAGCAGTGGCTCTTATTTCTTCCTGGGAGCAAATTCCCTGGTTCAGTGGCTGATCAGTGTCTCTGAAAGATTCTCTGGCATCCCTGCTCCTGAGTGAGGAGGCACATGGGTTTGGCCTTCCTTCCCACGGGGTGGTAACGAGGCTCTGTAACTTCATTAGTTCCAAGAGACAACCACAGAGCTAGGTCATCCAAGCTGGCTGAGGACATGGGCCAAGGTTAAGGATGAACAGAAAAGGGGATGTGGAGGATGGCAATCGGAAGGAGAAGAAGGCAAGTGACTTGTAGAAATGCTGGAGCAAGGCCCTGGGAAGGTCAGGTCACAACCTCAAGGCCTTTGCACCCAGGATTACTACCCAACCTGCTTCCTGGACCCTTCCTAGCACTTAGAGAGTTGTCATTGCAGCAAAAGGCTGGAATTAGTCTCAAGTTTATAGGACCATGCTCCTGGGGGGTGGGGCAGAGCCCCAGAACACCTTCTCCTCTTCAGCTTCCTCAGGCCCTCCCCAGGCTGTCTCAGTTTGTATGTCTAGGTTTCCACATTAGATTCCTCTTCTGTCTTCAGCTGCTCAATGGGGCCAGAATCCTGTTCAGACTCCCACAGTAATGGCATCTACAGTGCAGCACAAAGCCAGGGTCATCCTTCACTTTATAGTCCACGTGGATCCTCCTTGTGGGAGCTGTATGTACACAGACTGTATGACCTTTGTTACAGACCTGTTATCACCCTCTCACCAGCTCTAGTGTAGGTCACAGGCAGGGGTTATGTCTCAGTCCCAGACCTTGGTGAGGCTCCTATCTCAACACATCTTATGTCTGCCCCATCTCATTCAGAAATGTGCTAGTTGTTTGCTGTGCCTCTGAGAGAAAGAGACCTTCCTTCAGGATATTGAGCTGGCCAGAATCAGGAAAAATCCTCCCTCTCCCTTCAGGATATGCATTGTACTACAGGTGAACATGCTTTGTCCCTATCCAGGCCCTGAGTCCCTCTTGCTCAGCACCTGGGCCCTGGAGGCTGTAGTGAAACCTGAAGCCCAGCCTGCCATGGTATTCTTTTCCCCAACCCATATCTCCACAGGATAGGATGGTCTTGAAAAGCATGGAACTCCTCAGGCTGTGCCCCTGCTTTGCGCTCTGGTGAGTTTCTACTACACTCACAAGGAAAAGAAAGTAAAAAGAAGTAATCTGAGAAAATTGAAAATCAATCAATTCAAATCAAAAGTAGATGAACCTAACAACTAAGGATGGTTAATCTTCACTGTCAACTTGAGTGGACTCAGAACCACCTATGACACAAGTGAGGCACACTTCTGGGTGTCGCCATGGGGGCATGTCCAGGGAGGGTTAACTGATTGGGGAAGACCCACCCTGAATGGGTGTGGTACCATCCCACATTCTGGGGGTCTGGAGAGAATAGAAGGGGAGAAGAGAGGAAGCCAGTAGAACAGCAGCATGTCCCTTCCCTCTGATTCCATCTGCCATGAGGTGATCTGCTCTAGTCTGCCATGCCCTCCCTGCCAGGGTGGGATGACACCTCTGAAGCACTAGCAACATAAATCCACCCTCCCTGAAGTTGTTTATGACTAGTATTTGGTCAGAGCAGCACAAATCTAACTAATATAACCCTGTCTAATTTAAGAAAAATAACAAAAAAAGTACAAATATAGGATGATTACAATATGGATTTATACAGATAATGTTCATGTACATATATACATACATACATACATAGGTATAGCTACATACAGTGACATATATAGACATATATTTAGAATCCTAGTCCTAAAATTAAGGTTCTTAATGAAACTTAACTGTATTTAAGGCTTCTTAAATGACAGCCTGCAGCTGTAGCACTATGGTGTCCAATCCTGTCAGATCTTGGAAGCTAAGCAGGGTCAGGCCTGGTTAGTACTTGGATGGGAGACCACCAAGGAACACAAGGTACTGTAGGCTTGGGAGAAGGCCCAGCAACCCACTCCCAAAACCAATCAGCCATTGAAAATCCTATGAATAGCCGAGAAGCACTGACAATACTGTTTTGCGTATTGTTCCTAGGGTCGCTATGATTTAGACACTGACTGGACAGCACCTAAAAACAACAATAACAAATTACTTAATTTGAGGAAGAAAATTAGGTTAGCCAGAAATGTGAAAGACATTTTTAAAGTTTATGAAAGTTGAGCTGAGGATGTAGCTCAGTTGTAGAGCATTTACCTAGCATGCTCAAGGCCCTAAGTTTCATAATTTCCAGGGAAGATGCTAGTGGACTTTATAGGAGAGTTATTTAAAATGTTCAAGGAATAGATACTCTCCATATGATTTAAACTGTTCCAAAGAATTCAAAAGGAATGAAACATACTAACAACACTCATTTGTATATGAGAGGAATAATATACTTTGTCAAATAAGATTTAATCTAAAATATATAGATACTTAAATATTAAAAGACCTGTGAATGTAATATGTAACAATAGTAGGTTAAACAAAAATATGTTTTCTAGAGTTCAAATTTTATTCCAGAGTTTTAAAAAAATTAGTAAAATAGGAGTAGAAGAATATATCATTAATATAATAGAAAACACTGACCTCACATCAAAAATACCAGCGATCCTATTTCTAAATTAGTCATAAAACAAAAAAAAATCTCCTTTTACAACTGACATTATTATGAACATTTTAGTCATTGTAATAAGATAAAAGAAATCTAGATTAAAAAGAGAAAGCAATATTATCAATCTTTGTGCAGGCTTTTCTAAAGAGTCATACTCTCTTAATAACAATGTCTATGATAAAACATTTCAGAAAGACAATTTAGTAACTAGTATCAAAAAACTTGCGCATGTATATGAAATTATTTAATTGTAGATAAGTGAGTGTGTGTGTGTGTGCACATTTGTCTGTGAGAGAATTTACTTAATGAAGTACTTGCAGTATTTTTATATGTCAAAATTGAGGTGGCAAAGCTATGTATGTGGAAGGTAGACACATAAAGGTATAATGACAGAATAAAAGACAGAAACATGTTAATAGTTGTTCTGGGTAGTGGGACCCCTCCAAAACAAATGAAAACATAAAATGAACACATGTTCTAAATTTTATTTAATTTATTAAAATTTTATTCAATTTATCAATTCTTATTAAGTAATGAGGGAACTAGTAAGATTATTAAGATTGGTTCAAGGAATATTTAAGGAGTTGGATAGTTATAGGAAAGTTAATAAAGGGATGCTTGAAGATAATTGCTATGCTAGATAAAATATTGATGAATAATCTATGCCACAAGATGGTTATTTGTATTGTTTTCCCTACTGGAGAGAAATTATTTGGAATGCCATTGGACAAAAATCTCCAAGTTAACTTGTGATTTTGCTATACCTGGGACTTTTAATTGATGCCAAACAGTAAATTGATGAAATTACCTTCCTTTGGATTTGCATTGTCCAACATGGAAGCCATGTAGACTTACATGGCTGTTGAACATTGGAATTCACAAGCATGCATTCACAAACTGAGATGCACTGTACCTATAAAATGCAAATCAAATTTCAATGATTTACTATAATAAAGGAATATGAAATATCTCATTAACAATCTCATACATTAGATATTGAGTTAAGTAAACTATGTTATAAAAATTTATGTTACTTGTTTCTTTTTATATTTACAGTAAGGATATTAGAAAATTTTAAAATATGTGTTTCCACTTCTATTATTTGGAGAACAGCTACCTGGCCAACTGACTGGAAGAGATCCATATTTGTGCCTATTCCAAAGAAAGGGACCCAACTGCATGTGGAAATTACCAAACAATATCATTAATATCACATGCAAGTAAAATTTTGCTAAAGATCATTTAAAAGCAATTGTAGAAGTAGGTTGACAGGGAACTCCCCCAAAATCAGGCAATTCAGAAGAAAGTGTGGAACCAGGGACATCACTGCTGATGTGAGATGGATATTAGCCAAAAGCAGAGAATATCAGGAAGATGTCTAGTTATGTTTTATTGACTATGCAAAGCCATTTAACTGTGTGGATCATAACAAATTATGGATAATGTTGCTAAGAATGGGAATATGAGAGCACTCAATTATACTCATGAAGAATCTGTACATGGACCAGGAGGCAGTTGTTCAAGCAGAACAAGGAAGCACTGCCTTATTAAAAGTCAAGAAAAGTGTGTGTCAGCGCTATATCCTTTCACCGTACCTCTTCAATTTCTGTGCTGAGCAAGTAATCTGAGAAGCTGGACTTTATGAAGAAGAAACAGCATCCTGATGGGAGGAAGACTGATTAACAGCCTATATTATGCAGATGGCACAATTATACTTACTGAAGGTGAAAAGTATTTGAAACATTTACTGATGAAGATCAAAGAACACAGACTTCAGTATAGTTTGTACTTCAACATCAAAAAAATAATCCTTCCTACTGGATTAGTACACAATTGCATGATAAATGAAGGAAAGATTGAAGTCATCCAAGATTTGCTTTACTTGGTTCTACGATCAACCCCCATGGAAGTACAGTCAAGAAATCAAAAGATGCACTGCATTGTTAAAAGCTGTTGCAAAAGACCTCTTTAAAGTGTTGAAAAGTAAAGATGTCACATCAAAGACAAAGGTCTGACTGACTCATGCCATGGTATTTTCAGTTGCACCATATGGTTGTGAAAGCTAGACATTGAATAAAGGAGACCAGAGAAGAATTGATGCTTTTGACTTATGGTGCTGGAGACAAATATTGAATATACCATGGACTGCCAAAAGAACCAACAGATATGTCTTAGGAGAAGTGCAACCATAGTGCTCCTTGGAAGCAAGAATGTCTAGACTGTGTCTTGCTTATTTTTGACATATTGTTAGGAGGGACCAATCCCTGGAGAAGGACAACATGTTTGGGAAAGTAGTGGGTCAATGGAAAAAAAGGAAGACTCTCAACTAGATGGATTGACATGGTGGTTGCAAAAATAGGCTTAATCATACAAAAAACTGTGTGCCTGGCACAGGGCTGGGTGTGTTTTATTCTTTTGTTCATAGGATCTCTGTGAATCAAACCTAACTCAATGGCACCTAACAACACAACTTATATTTCACACTATGTTTTTATTGTTTCTACATAATACTTTGGTAGCTATTGGTATCATAGGCTGTTGAGAAGACATTCACCCATATGGCTCATTTACAAGTTTTGAGTAGTTTTTCTTGACAAGAATATGAGTAATTTTAATTTTCTTTATTTTTTGGTAATCTCACATACTGTCTTAGGAAAATTGACATCAATTTTATGGACAAAAGATAAGAAGACTGTTTTCTTGATTCTTCAGAAAACAGGAGTAAAATCCCTTAGGCAGGTTAGAACAGAAAGAGCACAGGCTGCAGGACTTTGAATGGGACCCTAATGCCCTGTTCAACTGTTCACTCAAAAATACTCCAGTGAGTTATCTTCACTAATGATTGTAAGCAGCCAAGCATCTCCTAAAGTCTATTTCAGAAATAATGAGAGTGGCCCTAGGCTTGAGCTGGGCAAGCTCCATGCAGATAAGGAGGAGTCTCACTGACCTGTCTGAAGAGCATGTCCTTTTGAGGAGCCAGAAAGCTGGATTTTCCATGACTAATTACATAGGTAAGTCCATTAGCTCCCCACAGGAATTTGAGTTACAGAGTTTTTGGAGGAAGTGGGAAGGTAAGGTAAACTAGACCAGGTGTCTGCAGAACCCACACTGGAGGCTACCTGAGAATCAAGGATGGTGACAACCTGGGAGTGTGAGAGAATCTGGGGATCCTCAGATCCTAGTTGTTGTTGGATGCTGTGGAGTTGAATACAACTCGTTGCAACCTTATGTACAACAGAACAAAACACTACCCAATACTGTGATGGACATACACTTTTTTTATGTTTGAGCTCATTGTTGCAGTCACTATGTTTCTTCTCATTTTGAGTCATGTTACATAAGCAAAAGGATGTCCCAGGGGCTTTTCTCCATTTTAATTAAGGTTGACTCAACTTTGAGGAGGCAACTGTTCCCCAATCTTCTCTTGAATGACTTCCAGCCTGAAGGGCTCATTTTCAAGGACTATATTTGACAGTGCTTCTCTACTATTCACAAGGTTTTCCATGGCTAATTGTTTTGGAAGTGGGTTGCCAGATCCTTCTCCCTAGTCTGTCTTAGTCCGGAAGCTCAACTAAAACCTGTCCACTCTGGATGGTGCTGCTGGTTATCTGAAATACTGGTGGCAGCATCACAGCAACACACAGCCCTTACAGCACAACAAGCTGATAGACACATGAAGGCCAGATTCTAGGGCAGTTACATATAGGTCCTATTGGATAGTTTCTGCATTACAAGCTTCACAGGTGCTGATCAGCTTCTGTGGGTAATAGGTATTTCTAAGGTAGCCTCTTTAAGAGTGCTTTGATTTTGTTAGTATTTTACAGCACCCTATTGTTTTGGGTGAAATTTTGGGACAAAAGCAGCAAAGGCACTGGGATTTATGTTCTGGTCTTCTATTATTATATTCCCCATAATTAACAATGTAAAACCCATAAGTACGTGAAGATAATTGTTATACATTTAGAAGTCAAGATAGACTCACAATTTTAAAACCCTTACATTTTCCAGGTTGTAAATATTGTCTCTAAAGTATGTAAAACAAAAATTAGTAATAGTATGCCTAAATCTTTGGGGGTTAAGATGGGGCTGTAGTTCATATAAAAATAGTATTTGTATAAATGATGAAACTAAGGTGACAATTTGATTTAAGAATAATAAGTTATCTTCCTTCATTAGTAAATTCAGAGTGCAGATTCTTTGGTTAGATATAATAACAAAAGAGATTTATCCATGTTTGCCCTCTCTTTAAATTTGGACTTTAATCAATCACCAAGATGTTTGTGTTCCCTTACAAAATGTAAACTAGTTGAAGCTAAAACTACATTGTTGAGGTTTTTATTCAATAAAAAAATTGAAAAGAAATATATATGCCTTTGTATACACCTGTATTTTAAGGGACAGAATGAAGCAGATTAAGTGGCTGTGTCTGAATTGTATAAGCTCTGCTCCAAGCTTATTCCTATTTCTAGACCTCTGTTGGCATAATTCCATTTGTCCTATATGCCCCTTCATTTCCCTATCCTTTTCCTTTTTCTTTTCCTTTTGGTACTAGGGAACAAACCCAGTGTCATATGCTTACTAACCATGTGCTCTCCCACTGAGCCACCACTGCCAGCCCAAGCCTGAGCCTCCTATGTTTTACTGCCCTATTCCTGTCCTCCAATGGTCTACTCCAGGGTACTCAAAGTACAGTCTAGTGACTTTTAGAATACTCAAGATCCTTTCAGGAGTGTCTGAGAGATCAAAGTTGTTTTTATAATAATTGTTGTTGTTGTTGTTAGGTGCCGTCGAGTCAGTATCTGACTCATAGTGACCCTCTGTACAACATAATACTAAGATCTTATTTTTGTTGTTGTTGTTGTTGTTGTTAATATTTGTGCTGATGGTGCAAAAGCAATGGTGGATAAAACTGTAGGTGCCTAGCATTAATCAGCTCAGTGGTCTCAAACATGCCATTAGTCATCACATGGCTGCAATGAATTCACCACTGTATTCACACTTAAGAATGTCCTGGACAAAATACTGAAAATTATTAATTTTATTCATTTTGACCCTAAAGTACATTATTTCAATATTCTTTGCAAAGAAATAAGTCTACAAAAATCACTCCTGCTGCATACCAAATATGATGGTTGTCAGAGGAAAACAGTTGTGAAATGAACCTTTTGTAGTGGTATATTAAAGTCCATTAGTCTATATTCATAGTTACATTTAAATCCATTAGTCTGTTTTGAGTGGATCTTTTAGCCACGTTCTGCTTTTTTGAGCTAGTATTCATTGGTCATTTGGAAAATATTAGAGTACAGAGTTACACAAGTCTTCCTAGTGTTGACCCATTGAATTTGAGATTCCACAAGTTTAACTTCCACATACAGAACTTTTATGGAATAACAAAAGAAAATATCCACAATTATTTGAAAAAAGAATTAAAATCATCCTACCTTTTCATACTACATATTTGTGTGAGGCAAAATTTTCTTCATATATGTCAACCAAAATAATGTAAAATAACAGATTGAATGCTGAAGCAGATATGAAAATCCAGTTGTCTTCTAGTGGCAAACATTGAACAGATTGAAGAGAACATACGAATATCTGTGGATCCTCCCTAATTTTTAAGATGTAAGATGGTTATGATCTGCTCAAATCCATCTCACCCTGGAGGCTTGTTACAGGTTATGGTTTTAATATACAGTGTGCCCACAGGCTCATGAATTGAATGCTTGGTTTTGAGCTGGTGGCACTATTTTGGGAAGTTGTGGAGACTTTAGGAGGCAGGGTCTGGCTGGGGGAAGTAGGTCACTGGGGATGTGCCTTCAAAGTTTATACTTGGCCCTGTCTCTACTTCCTGTGTGCCATGAGGTGGATAGACTCCACCATGTGCTTCTGCTACCATGATATTCTGCCCCTCTATGGGCCCAGAATCAATAGAGTCAAGACAAGGACTGAACCCTCTGAAACTGTGAGCCAAATAATCCTTCTTCTTTTAAGTTAAAAAAAATTAAAGTTAAGGTTTTAGGTATTTTATCATAGCAACAAAATGTCTGACTAACACAAGACCTATGTTCACCTCCAGCATACATTGTTCACAACTCCTCAGATAATGGCTATTGTTGTTAGGTGCCATAGAGTCATGTCTGACTCATAGTGACTCCAAGTACAACAGAACGAAACACTCCATAATTCTGTGCCAGACACACAACCTTTTTTATGTTTAAGCCCATTTTTGCAGACAGTGTGTTAATCAATCTCATCTGGTTGAGGATTTTCCTTTTGTTTGTTGACCTGACACTCTCCCAAACATAATGTCTAGCTATCTTTGCTTCAAAAGAGCACTCTGGTTGCTTCTAGAACAGATATGTTGATTCTTTTGGTAGTTTATGGTATATTCAACGTTCATCTCCAGCACCACAATTCAAAATCATCAATTCTTCTCCTATCTCCCTTATTCAATGTCCAGCTTTCATAACCATATGATGAGACTGAAAATACTATGGCGTGAGTCAGGCCCACCTGCATCTTTAATGTGATGTCTTTACTTTTCAGAGGTCTTTTGCAATGCTTTTCCCAATACAATGTATGTTTTGATTTCTTGACTGATGCTTCCATGGGTGTTTGTAGAACCAAATCAAGGAAAATCTTGGAGAAGCTCAAACTTTTCTCCATTTATTCTGAAGTTGCTTACTGACCAAGTTGTAAGGATTTTTGTTTTGTTAATGGATAATGGCTAGCACAATACTTCTCCAACTTCAGTGTGCATACAGATGACCTGGGGAAACTGCCAAGCAAAATGCAGATTCTGGTGCAATATGTTGGGGGCAGGGAGCAGTGAGCCCCTGCTTTTCTAACATGCCCCCAGGAGATGACAACATGACCTGCCCATATGCTCTACATTAAAGACTAAGAGTCTAAGTTCAAACTACCTGTATCACTTATATAATCTTCAACATTTACAGCCTTGTGATCATTATCTCATTTCTATTATTATTATTATTATTATTATTATTATTATTATTATTGTCATGTATTATGATTATTATTGCTTGTGCATATATTGTCAAGGTAGTGCTGGACACTGCCAAGAATGAACCTTACACATATCACCTTATTTAGTGCTGGGAGCATTCCTATGAGGACAGGAACGACAGTTGAGAGAGAGAGGATGAGTAATTTGTTCAGGTCTGATAACATATCCATTTGACTCTGTGGTCAACACTCCTAATTACATAATCATATGTACTTATTTGAATTTTTTTTTTTTTTTTGGCAGTACTGGGTATGGAACCAGGGCCTCTTATATGCCACACACGTGCTCTACCACTGAGCTACATCCCCAACCCTTAATTCTTATCATTATTTTTTTCTTTTGTGTATGCTTTGTCTTACTACTTATATTATAAGCTCCTTAGGGTCAAAATCCAAGACATAATCTCAATCTTCTCTGCATTTTTCCTAGTACTAGATTCAGAGATCTACAATGGCTATCATCGATCTTTCTATTTCATTATACTATAATATGTCTGGGGAGTCTAGGGATTAGTTCAGTTGGTAGAATGCTGCTCTCCACTCTCTGTGGCCCTGGGTTTAATCCTGAGCACTCAAAAATGGGAGAAGGATATAGCAGCCCACTCCAAAACAATCCTGAAACAATCAGCTGTCAAAAATCCCACAAGGGTCACCATGACTTGGCCAGACTAGACGGCACTTAACAACAAGAAAAATATAATCTGTATTATATATATTTGATGAAAAAATGAATCAGCATGAGGATCCATGTGACCCTGAACATCAAAACCTGTGCTATTCTCATATCTTTGGTAGGAGTTATTTTAATACCAAGAAGTGGAGCTAGATCTGGGCTGATGGGCTTCTAGGCAAGCACTGTTATCACTGAGCTATATCCTCTGTCCTAGGCCAATGAATTTCTTTTTTTTCCTCTAGCTTTTTAAGGTTATAATGTAATGCCCATGCTATCTTTTAAATATATTTTCTGAGATCTTAGGATTGTTAGACCTTCATATATTTTCTTACATAATTAATTGGCAATATTTAAAAATCAGGGAATTACAAAAAACTTCAAATCAGTTGCTTAGTTCATAATGGAGCCTTAGGCCCACAGTAGAAAAAGCAGCTGAGAGGTGATATTAGCAGCTCAGCTACCATGATCAAGATTTCTACTTGCCCAGCTCCACAAAGACACATCCTCAGACCTATCCCACCTCCTCAGGTGCCTGCCTACTGCCTGTCATCATTGAAATTTGCCTCTCCAAATCGTGGACCCTGGTTGTTGTTGTTAGGTGCTGTCGAGTAAAGTCTGACTCACAGCGACCCTATGTACACCAGATCGAAACAATTGCCGATTCTGCGCCAGGCAAACAATCTTATTTATGTTTAAGCCCATTGTTGCAGACACTGTATAATTCCATCTGGTGGAGGGTTTCCCTCTTTTGTGTTGACCTGCCACTCTCCCAAACATGATGCCCTTTTCCAGGGATTGTTCTCTCCTGACTACATGTCCGAAATATGTAAGACGCAGTTTGGCCATTCTTGCTCCCAAGGAGCACTCTGGTTGTACTTCTTCTAGGACAGATTTGTTGGTTCTTTTGGCAGTCCATGGTATATTCAATAGAAGTCTCCAGCACCACAATTCAAAAACATCAATTCTTCTTCTGTCTCCCTTGTTCAATGTCCAGCTTTCACAACCATATGATGCCACTGAAAATACCACGGCATGAGTCAGAAGCACCTTCGTCTTCAATGTGACATCTTTGCTTTTCAATATTCTAAAGAAATCTTTTGCCACAGCTTTTCCTAGAGCAATGCGTCTTTTGATTTCTTGACTCCTGCTTCCATGGGTGTTGATTACAGAGCCCAGCAAAGCAAAATCTTGGACAACTTCAATCTTTTCTCCATTGATTGTGAAGTTGCGTGCTGACCCAGTGGTAAGGATTTTTGTTTTGTTGATGTTTAGTTGCAACCCATATTGAAGGCCATGATCTTTGATATTCATCAGTAAATGTTTTAAATCCTCTTCACTTTCAGCAAGCAGAGTTGTGTCATCTGCATAACGCAGGTTGTTAATGGGTCTTCCTCCAATCTTGATGCCACGTTCTTCCTCATGAAGTCCAGCTTCTTGGATTGTTTGCTCAGCGTATAAATTGAAGAGGTAGGGTGAAAATATACAGCCCTGATGCACACATTTCTCAACTATAAACCAGGCTGTGTTTCTTGTTCTACTTGAACAACTGCCTCCTGGTTCATGTACAGATTTCTCATGAGCACAATTAGGTATTCTGGTATTCCCATTTTCCGAAGTGTTATCCATAATTTGTTATGATCCACACAATCAAATGCTTTTGCGTAGTCAATAAAACATAGATAGGGATCTTTTTGATATTCTCTGCTTTCAGCTAATATCCACCTGACATCAGCATTGATGTCCCTAGTTCCCCGCCCTCTTCTGAATCCCACTTGATTTTCTGGTAATTCCCTGTCTATATACTGCTGCAGTCGCTTCTGAATGATCTTTAGTAGAATTTTGCTGGCATGCGATATTAATGATATTGTCAGATAGTTTGCACATTCAGTTGGATCCCCTTTTTTGGGAATAGGCACAAATATGGATCTCTTCCAGTCAGTTGGCCAAGTAGCTCTTTTCTAAATCTGTTGGCATAGACATGTTAACACCTCCAGTGCTGCATCTGTTGGTTGAAACATCTCTATTGGTATCCCATCAATTCCTGGAGCCCTGTGTTTCACCAGTTCTTTCAAGGCAGCTTCCACTTCGTCCTTCAACACCATTGGTTCCTCTTCATATGCAACCTCTTGGAATGGTTGGTCATCTACCAATTCTTTCTTGTATAATGACTCTGTGTATTCTTCCCATCTTCTTTTGATGTTTCCTGCATCATTTAATATTTTCCCTGAAGAATCTTTCACTACTGCCACTCGAGGCTTGAATTTTTCCTTCACTTCCTTATTCTTGAGAAACACAGAGCGTGTTCTTCCCTTTTGGTTTTCTGCCTCCAGCTCCTTGCACATGTTATTATAATATTTGTTTTTATCTTCTCGAGCTGCCTTCTGAAATCTTCTGTTTAGTTCCTTGACTTCACCATGTCTTCCTTTT
>VMDO01013311.1:0-23604 GCA_007922755.1 Pedetes capensis
GGTATCCGACTCATAGCGACCCTCATAGGGTTTTCAATGGCTGAGTGCTTCGGGATTGCCTTGGGAGTGGATTGCCAGGCCCTTCTCCCATTTTTGTGGTGCTGGGAATTGAACTCAGGGCCTCAGAGACTGCAGCGCAGCGCTCTACCCACTGAGCTAAATCCCAGCCCCCTTTGACTTTATATATGTTATTAAATAAAACATCCTAGATTATTTCTAAAATTAAAAAAAGTAATGTACATCCACTGGGGAAGACAGTTTGACAGTTTCTTAAAGGTAAACATAGCCTTGACACACAATCTAGATATGGTGCTCTCGGTATTTGCAATTAAAAATTTATGTTCACAAGAACACGCATAACCAGAATTTCTACAACTTTACTTATAATTACCAAAACTTCAAAGCAACCACTATGTCTTTAATAGGTAAATGGATGAACAAATTGTGAAATGCCATATAATATTATTCAATAAAAAAAGCTATCAGAAACATAAAAAGGTATGGAGGAACCTCAAATGCATATTGATAAGATTAAAAAGTCAGTGTGAAAAGGCTATATATCATTCCAACTATACAACACTCTAAGAAAGGCAATCCTATGAAGTAGTAGTTAAGTTCAGTGGCTGCCAGGAGCTGTAGGGGAGGCCAGGAAGGAAGACAGGAGTAGGTAGAACACAGAGAATTTTTTAGGGTTATGAAACTACTCTCTGTGTGACACTGTAATAGTGAACAAATGACATTACATATGTCAAAACCCACAGAAATGTACAACACAAAGAATGAAGCCCACTGTGAAACATGGATTTTAATTAATAATGTGTCATTATTATTCATTGGCTGTAGTAAATATACTACACTAATGCAAGATGTTAATAATATGAGAAACTATTTAGGGGTAGATAATAACTCTGTACTTACTACCTCTTTTTTTCTGTAAACCTAAAACTACTTTTACAATGGCTATTAATCAGATAATAAAGAAGTTAATAAGTCAGGTTATATATTTATAATCCTACAGTTGAAACATTTTATGGGCAGACTGATGCCATCTGCCTTCCAAGAGCTGCTGTTTAAATATTTGGTTGAATAGGTGTCCCTGTGAAAGTGCAAAGTTTTTAGCCCCACCCTCACCTCGGATAATACTCCAAGGAGGTGGAGAATGAATAGGTATGACCCACAGGGCATATCCTCTCTCTTGGGACTCTTTTTATTTAATGAGTGATGGTTCTCTCCTTCCAGACATTAACTAGATACCTCATATACCTCTGTGGAGAAGAGACTGTGGACTTACAGTGAAAAACAGAAATGGAATGCACTTATTCATTTATGCGTTTATTTCTTCTTTTTCCATAAGCAATACCAAAATGACAGCTAATGACTTCAAAAAAATAATAAGATGACAAAAACAGTAACTTCAAGAGAGAAGATAATGGCAACAAAATTTTGGAAGCTGGTAAGCTAATACATGAGTTATAATTGATCAAGTAGACTTCAAAAAACTATATTCTTAGTTGACACTGGGGACAAACCAAGAAGCTACTTGACTCGTACCATAGAAGCCCCAAAACTTATAGCACTTAGAACCTCTGGAAGAAGTATTTATTGAAGTCACTTGAGAAGAAATTGTTGTTGTTACGTGCCATCAAGTTAGTATCCAACTCATAGCAACCCTATGTACAACAGGCAAAACAGTATTGTTACAGCTTCTCTGCTATTCATAGAGTTTTTAATGGCTGATTGTTTTTTTGGAAGTGGGTTGCCAGGTCCTTCTCCCAAGCCTACAGCACCTGGTGTTCCCAGGAGGTCTCCCATCCAAGTATTAGCCAGGCCTGCCCCTGCTTAGCTTCTAAGATCTGACAGGATTGGACATCACAGTAATAGGGCTGCAGGTTGAGGAGAAATTAGACCTTCATTTTTCCTTTCTTCTGCTCTATGCAACTAGACAACAGTCTGTGATCATCCCAAGCCAAAATTCATTTTACTATCTGACACCAATTTTGAGGTAGGGTCTCATTGTATAACCCAGGCTGGCCTGGAACTCACTATGCAGAACAGGATGGCCTGAAGCTCATGTCAGTACCTCTGCCTCCGCCTCTCAAGTGCTGAAATTACAGGATGCCATCATGCCTCCCCAATTTTTATTTTTACATTAACTTGTTTATTTATATTTTCTGATACTGAACACATTCCTTTATATCTTTTTTGGAAGAAAGATAAGAAATAATATCAAATAGAGAAAAAGAAAAAAAGAAGGAAATCACTAGGATACAAAAATATTAACCATTTGGATCAGACATGTAATATTCAGAGAAACAGAACCAATAGAATGTATATGTGTGTTTAAGTGTGTGTGTGTGTATATATATGTGTGTGCATATATATATATATATATATATATATATATATATATATCACATGTATATATGTATGTATGTTGTTGTTGCTAGGTACCCTTGAGTCAAGTCTAACACATAGTGACCCTCACAGAGTTTTCAATGGCTGATTCTTTCAGGAGTGGGTTGCCAAGTCCTTCTCCCATTTTTGTGGTGCTGGGGATCGAACCTATGGCCTCAGAGAGCACAGAACAGCACTCTACCAACTAAGCTAAACCCTAGCCCCATATTTATGTATATACTCAAAATATCCTATATACATATCCATATAGTGTATATATGTAGGGTATGTGTGTGTGTGTGTGTGTGTGTGTGCCTATGTGTGTTTGGAAGGATTGACTAACATATTTATGGAAGCTGAAAAGTTCCATGACTTACCATCTGTAAGTGGAGGACCAAACCTAAAAGCCTGAGAACCAAAGGAGCCACTGGTATAAATCCCAATCTTAGTCTCAAGACCCAAGAAGCACAAGTGCTAATGTCCAAAGGTAGATAGAGGGAGATGAAAGTTCCAGTGCATCAGAGAGAAAATTCACCATTATTCCACCTTCTTGTTCTGTTCGAAATATAACATTTACCATCACAAGGCATAACTTACTTGCATTTAGTGAAGAGGAGAGATGTAGTATTAAAACAATAGAACTTGTCCTTGTGTCCTCAGGATCTAAAAAGGAGTAAACAATAGTGGAATGCACCAGACAGAATGTACATACCTGCTTTTTCCTTCTTGCTATACCCCAACTAACTGAAAGTACAATTTCCTAAGTAAATATGCATTCATAATAATGCATTCATCAGCATGAAAATTCTACAAAAACTTATTACGGCTAAAAACAATATAAAAGCAATCAGTTATTATGTTGAACCAAAAGTGAAATAAAGAAAAAAATACCTCGAATTACTATTGGAAAAATGTAGAATATAATGATGACTAAAGAATTCTAAAAATAAAGATAGTATTGTTCATGATAGTCATTTTCTCTTCAAGAAACAAAAAAATTACCTGTATTTTGGCCCAAAAATGTCTTTCAAATATTGATCAACATATAAACTAAATTTTACTGTCTTATTCATTTTTATGTCTGCAGCCATAGCACCCTGGCATCAGATCTCACCTGATCTTGAAAGCTAAGGAGGATCAGCCTGGTTAGTCCTTGGATGGGAGACAACCTGGGAAAACCCAGTGTAGTAGGCTAGGGAAAAGGACCTGGCAATCCACTCCCAAAACAATCCAACACTGAAAACCCTATGAACAGCAGAGAAGCACTGACAATAGTGCCAGGCATGGTACAGTGGGGCTGGGATTTAGCTCAGTTGGTAGAGCGCTGCGCTGCAATCTCTGAGGACCGGAGTTCAATTCCCAGCACCACAAAAATGGGAGAAGGGCCTGGCAATCCACTCCCAAGGCAATCCCGAAACAGCCGTTGAAAACCCTATGATGGTCACTATGAGTCGGATACCAACTCAACGGCACCTAACAACAACAACAACAACAACATGGTACAGTGTCAGGGAGTGTTTCATTCTGTTGTACACAGAGTCAGACCTGACTCAACAGCACCTGACAATAACAACAACTCATTTTTATAAATTATAAAGCCATCCAGGATAAGATGATCATTGATTATTTTTAAGATAGTAAAGAAAATATTCTCAGGTTATCACTGACTTAAAGAAAGAAAATATTGTATATAAGTCTTTCTCCAACTATACTACATAATGCTTTTCTCCCAAAAGAGAAATGGGGGAAAGAGGTAAATATATATTTATGGGATTCATTTCTAGATATCATTTTTTAAATTTATTGTTTAAATCTACATGTCACTGGAAGGAAACTTCTTTCCTTTTTTTTCTTCTTTTTTTTCCTTCTGTTGTTGTTGTTGTTGTTGTTGTTGTTGTTGTTGCTATTTTTTTTTCTTTTTTCACGGCTAGGAATGGAACTCAAGGACTCATGCATGCCAGGCAAGCACTGCTCTACCACTGAGATATATCCCCACCCCAAAGCTTCCATTTTAAAGGAAAAATAAAATCACCTCAATAAATATACTTTAAGTTGTAGAATAATAAAAAGCTATTGACTTACCCTGTAATAATATCAAAAGTATTTAATTACCTTTGAGATATAAATTTCTATACAAATGATAAAATATATATATTTTTTAAATCTATGCTATATAGGACAGAAAAGAAGTTAAATGGATGTACATATATTTTTTAGTATGTAGTGATCAAATTAGTCATTCATAAGACAAATGTATCATGAAACAATTAGGTATTGACTTAGGATACAGCAGAGGGAAAGTATAGCATCTGGAAGGAAGTTAAGCCCATCTTTTTGAATTCTGATTTTCTAGGTGGTTCCCCTTGTCATACAATGAACTACAACATTTCATTTCTGAATAACTGAGGAGATTAAAGCATTCAACTGCAGCTCATGAATTACTCTGAAGGTCCTTCAGAATTTAAACGTTATAGATGGTCTCTCATTTTTCATTGTCTAATAAATGAGTTTATGAATAAACAAGTTCATTTATCTCAAATAGTAAACCATTCATGAATCTCAATTCATTTATTAATTTAATAATATCTACTGATTTACAAAAGGTTAAATTCTATACTAAATGACAGCCTAAACAAGACTCACACAAACTACCCCTCTTAGAATTTACAAAATGGTAGGGAAATAGGAACTAAACAAACATGTTTGCTTGTCATATAGAAGTAGACGGAATGAGCTGTGGAAAAGAATGAAAATGACAAGTAGAAATGTACTTTAGACAGGGAGGTGAGCAAAAGCTCATACAGAGGGCATCATTTAAACTAAGACCTAATAAACAGGAGAAGGCTATGCAGAGGGCACAAAGAAAAATATTTTAAACAGTGGAAATAGCCAACACAAATGCCCTAACTCAGGGACGGTGTTGAAATGTGACAGAATACCGGGTATGCCAGGTAGAGTGAGCAAAGGAGAAAGTAGTAGTAGTAGAGGTAGAAAAAGCTAGACAGGTGTCAGATTACAGAGAGCCTGTTAGAAGTAAGGAAAGAAGTTTGTTTTGTTCCATGTATAAATTACACAGGCTACCTCAGGCCTCAAACTTGTGATCCTCCTGACTCTGCTTCCCAAGTCACTGTGAATACAGGAATGTGCCACCACTCCTGGCTGAATTTCATGTTTAGATTTGGGTCAAAACCCAAAGATACCTCATTTTGCATATATGCAAATATACAAAAATTTGAAATCTAAAGCACTTGTGGTCTCAAGCATTTCAGATGTGGGAAATTCATTTTTACCAGAAACCTCTGGAGGCAATAAACCCAGATTTAACAGTTCCTGCTAGTGAGCATGAGTTAAAGTAAATAGTTAGAAAGCTAGATTTGGATAAAAGACGAATGAGAAATTTGGGAGTCTCATTAGGTAAATCTAAATCTTCAAACATAAATAAAATATGTATGTGTTAGTGTTTTGTTTTTGGTAAGTCAAAATTCTCTGAAAAAAATATTTAAAATATTAAAAAAATAGATAATTTAGAAGAGCTTCTTTCCCCCCCAGACAGAAGTTGTCCTATGGACAATCCATCCCTCTGTAAATATTCACAGATAATAGTTATAACAATAACTACCATTTATCGAGCACTTACCATGTTCCAAGAAATAAGCTATGTGCTTTATGTTACAATGTCTGACTTAATTTGCATAATAAACCTTTGAGGTAGATCTGTCTTTATCTTCCTTTTAAAAGTAAAAAATAAATAAGTAAAGCTTAAAGGTAGCAACTTGTCCATTACCACAAGCTGGTAACTATGAAAACTGGGAATGAAACCTAGGATGAAATCAACTGTTGGGTGTTACTGAGTGCTTACTAATTGCTCAATACTAAATTAGCAGTAATTGAAACCAAAAGAAGTATAAGGCCAGGACCCAGATTTTTGAATTGCCAACAATTTTAAAGAATAACAAACACATAAATATTAGTGGAGTATGGGAGACCATAAAAGTATGCTTTTCACATAGTATTAACATTAAGTATTTGGACAAAGAATACTCCATTTTGTGGAGAGTCTGCAGCCACAGTACCCTGGCCTCTGATCCCATCAGATCTGGAAAGCTAAGCAGGGTCAGCATGGTTAGGGTTTGGTTGGGAGACCACTTGAGAATACCAAGTACTTCATGCTTGGGAGTAGGACCTGGCAATCCACTCTCAAAACAATCAGCCATCAAAAACCCTATGAATAGCAGAGAAGCATGACATAGTTCTGGGCATGGCACGGTGTCAGGGAGTGTTTAGTTCTGTTGTACATAGGGTCACTATGAGTTGGACTGGACTTGATAGCACCTGAAACAAGAAATTTTGTGAGAAACATTTTAAGAAAAGTACATACAAGACTTAACTTCTTTCTCTAAGGCTAAGTAAGTTTTAAATAAGCTTAAAGGTGAAGGAAGTTTATTTTGGTAACAAAGGCAACGAATCATATAAAGATGATATGGTATAGTCAAAAGACAGACTTAACAGCAGGAAACATAGTACCAAATTCTAGATTTTAAATCTCCTAGCTAGGAGACTTTACAAAGTTACTGAACTCCCTTGCCTCTCAATACTCTTATTAGTAAAATGTGCTTAAAAATACCTATTTATTAAATTACATGAATGTATGTTACAATCCAAAAAGCAGTTCCCCTTGCATTTTTGCATATATATATTAAACAGTGTTGGAATGGCTGGTTTTATTTTACCAAAGTCAGGGGCCACATATAATGTTTTTAGTCCCAGTGAAGAATTTTGTGGCATATTGTATTATTCTTCTCTGCATGTCTCGTGGAACTTCTCATTTCCACGCATCAGTGAAATGCTAAAGGCGAACCTCACTCTAAGCATCCCTTCCTTCAAGTCACCCTCCTTTTAGGATCCAGTTCTATCACATCAGCTTCTGAGTGGTGATGATCATGGCTAATAATGGCTTAATGTATTATTCATTCCATAAAGCATTTATGCTTCGTAATAGCCGACAATGTCCTATGCTAAAAAAAATTGGATAATGAAATAATTTCAGGTCTTACAGAAATGATGAGGAGAAAAATTGAAATTCTGAGACTGAAGGGCCTTTGTGTCTTCTTTACACCACAATTCCAAAACATTGCATCCATTTTGAGGAAACTACATTAACTAGTCCAATCTCAAAACTGGAAGAAATTTTCAGTTAAGAATGTTAGGAGGTCACAGTTCCAAGTAACTAATTATGAAATGGCCATTTCAAGACTGAAATAGAAGCCTTTTATCTTTTAAGATTCTTAATAAAGAGACCTAAAATAGAAATGGAAAAATAATAACATCCTTTAAGTTGGTATGTTGGGTATATAGTTTATTAAATTAGTTTATTAAATTAGTTTCTCCCTTCCTCTTTCTCTCTCTCTTTTGTAAGTGTTAAACACTTTTCAACTTGATGGTAACAAATCTTAAAATGGAAAAATAAAGTTCTTATTACAGAGGATACAAATACATTCAACAGCCAATTCTAATTTTAATGTTTCTCTTGTTTTGCACCACACCAACTAATCTTCTGGCAAGTGCACATGACAAGCTGGATAAAATACATCTGGGCCCAAGAAAACACTTTATCCCAAATTCTTGTGAATTCAAGAGTAGGTCAAATAAGGTTGTGAAGGCTTTTCCTAGACCCCCAAATTATAACAGAGCATCACTAATTAGCAATTTGTTTTAAAATCTAAGAATATAGCCAAAAATTATGTTGATATACTTTGCCAAAACTTGAAATGTTATAAGTAATATAAAGCATACATATGATATCATCTATACCAGACATTTCCAGAAACTTAGTAATGATGATTTGTATCTGTTCTACAAATTATACTTTTCAGGGAAATTTCAGCTATATTATTTCAGGTAACAGTACAAATTATAATTTGTATATTTTATAGAGAAATGATACAAGTGTTAATTTAGCACAAGTCTTGACATGCCAAATGAAAAAGGTACCCTTTGGCATATTTTCAGTTAAAGAAGGCTCTCTTAAGAGTTGTGAATTAACTTGCTGAAATTGCTTAATATGCTAATTGTATAAATAACAATTCAATATCTGATAGTGATATTTAATTTATATTTTTCTACAAAGTTTAACTGATAGTTTAATAGTGAATAGTTCTATGCTTTCACAGTTCAACATGTAAACTTTAGTGTGATAACAAATGATTAAAGAATAAGAGTCAACAAAGGCTAAACAAGAATGTCCTCTGATTATTGTATAGATTAAAACTCGATGCAAAAGTGCTTTATTTAAAATAGAATTATATAATCTGAAGCTAATGTCTGAAAGATTTCTCTAAAGCATGCAAGTATTTTTTCTTTATAAATGTACAGCCCAACAGCCTGGATTTTTGATACAGACCTCTACCACTACCCTGGATTGTGACAATCCCTGCAGGCAACAAACAAATGCTGTGTCTGTGGAATGTGTTCTTTGAACTGTACAAAAGCCTTCAGCCTTCCCTGCATTCTGCAAACAAAAACTGCCAAATGCAATTATTTGTCTGATTTACCATAATACAAGTGTTACTCCCCCCATATCCTACCACCTCCCCAGTGTCGGCAATGGCCTATAATGTGTACATTTATAAATGTACAGAAAAGAATCATTTTTACCAATCAAAACTAAATTTGTTTTAGTAGTATAATAGTTATACTAAACATAATATAAATTTCAACAGGCACCATATTCCCTTTTGTGTGTATGTTTTATGAATTCTATTTCTATAGACGGATTCAAGGATTGAATGGGATTAGTCCTTTTAATTATATGACTGGGATCTTCAGCTTGAAATCTTTCTTACAAGAAAGGACAAATACAATAGTTGTTTATATTTGATTCATTTACCAAAAAAAAAAAAAATCTTGTTAGAGCCAATAAGAATATGTCCTTCCAAATGTGAATATCTCTTGATATTCAAAAGAAAATGAAAAGTAACAGGCCAAATAAGTCCTAAGATAGAGTAGCATAGGTATTTAAACTCACCTCTTGGTTAAGTATTAGAATAGAGCATTCTTCTAGCCTAGGTCCAACATAAACTGCTTTTCTCCACTGGGTATGTCCTTGACAATACATATATCTTGAGTATTTTTTCTTTTTTGAAAAGAGATTTTAAACCCAGTAAGAAAACTTAGCTCCATTTTTCATGTACATAATGCTTCTAACTATTGGTTTGTATAATCACCAGCTAGATTTTTTTAGTAGAAAATATTTTAAGTTTTATTACTAAAATTAATCTATGAAGAGTTAAGACATGATCATTTATTTTACACATACAAAAATTATCAAGTTAAACTAGATATAGAAGCTAACAAGTTGTGAACGAGGCACTAATATATAAAACAATTAAATATGATACATATTTGCCCTTTCTAATTAGAAGAGATTTGTTCTTTCCATGTCCTATTTTGCTGAAGTTGAGTTTTATATCATTTTTGAAAGCCTGAGGCACCTTGGGGTATTACAAAGCAAGGCTAACTGAACTGACTTAAAAGTTGAACCATTTCACAGATGGATATCATTTCTTTTTCTATCATATCCTAATCCCCACTGTGAGTCAAATCACTTATCATTGATCCCATAAAAATCTGTTTGGCTAATTAGGTCATATGGTACTTTATCTTTTAACTGATACATTTATTACATAAATATTTATTAAATAATTATTCTGTAAAGCAAAGGATAGTCAAAGACTCAGTTTAAAATAAGATATGAAAGTTCAAGTTCTGAGTTTGTCACTTAGTAACTGAACAAGATACTTAAATTTCTGGTACATCGTCTACAAAATGTACACAAGTAACTTAAAAAAAAAAAAGGAGTATCAGCAACTTTGAAAGCTTATAGCCTCCCAGAGGAAGCTCTGCTACTACATAAGCAAAGAAAACTTTCCAAACAAGGAGAAAACAACATGGAAAGAAATATGAAGTAGACGAAATCTTTGGAGAATCACTTACACAAAGAGAAGTTCTGAAATATTTTAGGTTGCAGAAAGTTAGGCTAGAGAAGTCTTATATGCATGTTATACCATAGTGTTTGATTTTGTATATATTAACTTAGGTAAAGTTTGCAGAGAAAAAAGGAAGTAATTACAAAGCTTGAAATTTCAGGATTATGCTGACCTTTTACTTACGAATCAATTACCTAATTTAGAAAAGGAAAATCACATACAGAGGCCACATAGCATTGAAAAACTGAAACCTGCAATTAATAAAATCTCACTAGGCGAAGTGGAGCAACAAAAAAGAATCAGAAAGATGCTTAGTAGGACCTGGGGATGTATTCAGTACAAGAGTGCTCACCTAGCATGTAGAAGGCCCTGGGTTTGATCCCTACAACTGCAAATCAAACAAAAATACATTTAAAAAATAATAAAAATGCTAAGTAGAGGTTAACAATGCCAGAGAGGCAAGTATGATACAACTCTTAGAGGGACTTGTAGACCCACTTGAAGAGTTATTTGGATTTTATGTTAAATTCAAAGGAAAACAATAGGAAAGTTCTAAGCAGAAAGTTTAAAATCACCCCAACTTTTTGAATGGCAAGTCTTACTACTTGGTGAGCTGCAAGGTGGGGTGAGATAAAGAGCATAAAGAAGGACATCATTTGTTTTTGTTGGGAATATAATTACAAGTAATCTAAGTGAGTTTTAGAGTAGAGTTGTGTGGCAACAATGATGTGTGGCAAGATAAATGTATTTAAGATCTAATTTAGAGGCTGAAATGAGGAGACACTTTACAGTGAGGATGATCAAAAGGGAGACATCCAGAATGGCTCTACATTTCTGGCATAGGCAACTGAGTATAAAATAGTGCGAGGTATTCACTAGGGGAGAAAATATCTTAAGAGGAGCATACTTTGATAGGTGGACCAGGAGGTGGCAATGAGATTAATATTAAATATGTATTTCAATAAGTTCCTATGGGACATTTAAGTAGAGACATCAAGAACACAATTGTAAATGCAGATCACGAATTCACCAAATATGAGCTATAGATACAAAAGTGAGAGTCAACACTGGAGATAGCTATTAAAGCCATCTGTCCCTTGTTGTGTTAGGTGCCATGGAGTCAGATCTGACTTATAACGGCCCTATATACCATAGAAAAAAACACCCCCTGACACTGTGCCATGCCCTGCACTATGTCAGAGCTTCCCTGCTACTTATAGGGTTTTTAGTGGCTGATTGTTTTTTAGGAGTGGGCGGCCAGGTCCTCCTCACACACCTACAGCACTTGGTGATCCCAGGTGGTCTCCAGTCTAAGTACTACACAGGCCAATCCTGCTTAGCTTCCAAGATCTGATGGGATTGGATGCCAGGGTGGTGCAGCTTGGGGCATCTGTCCTTCAGATTTAGCAAAAATAGCAATGTATTACTTCTAGTTAAGTGTAGCAGGGTAACCACACAATTGTATCCCTTCCAAAAATGTTAGTACAATAAAAATACAAAAATAAAAACTTATGAACTCATGAGAAAATCATAGCAAAAGAGGTGACATCCATTACAGAAGGCCAATATAGCTCTGTATGGACTACTTGGGCTAGCACAGATTCTCAATAACAGTTGTTCAAGGGATCAATCAGCACATTATTTAACCATACATCTTGGAGGAAAGGAGACTTGATTCAGGAATTAAAAGTACAGAGGAAAAAATATACAGAAGTTATAGCTCAGAAAAAAATGCTCACTAATGACAGCCTTCCTATCTCCCTCAGAGTGGACTTCTAGTAATATTTATATTAGACACATATTTTTCAAAGGTTAATAAAAACCCCACTATAGTGTCTTTCAGGGTTTTTTTAGTTGTTGTTGTTTATTCTGTCTTTTCTTTATGCAATGGAATTATTTTTGGCTTAATTAAAAAATAATCCTTCAAGTAAAGCCTTAAAAGATATGAACTACAGAGTCTTCACATTCCTTTCAGTGTAGTCTTCCTAGTAATTTTATGTCAAGGGAAAAAACTAAAATTCACTTCATACTGCAATATAGACAACTTCATTTTCTGAAAGAGAATATCAAAATCAATTCAGTTACCAAATACTTTATTAAATGCAGACTGCGTATCAGCACCACTTCAGACATTGGAGATACAGAGTCAAACCACGCATGTAGAAATTCACAACTATAGGAGCTGAGGTATAAGATGATACTTTATGAAGCTGATTCTTTATGTTCAGTGGAAAATTAAAATTGCTATTTTCAGGTAAGTATCTGCATATAAACGTCATATATATTATTATTTATAATGAAATGAGAACGTATACTTCTTAAACCACCTCAATTCATGATCTATAAAGACTTAAATTCAAAGAGGTAGATTTAAAACAATAAAAACCGAAAAAGTCAATCTTAGGTCACTTAAATCATAAGAAAAAAATAATAAAAAGGAGGAACACCATAGATATAGTTTTAAACCAAACAAATAAATCAAAACTGGTGTGTGTGTGTGTGTGTGTGTGTGTGTGTGTGTGTGTGTGTGTGTGTGAATTTATTTTGAGACACTGTCTCACTACATAGTCCAGGTTGGCCTTGACCTTGTGACCCCCCTGACTCAGCCTTCCAAGTGCTGGGATTGTAGGTATGTACCACCATACCCAGACAAAACTATCTTCTAAAAAACAGGTAAGTATTAAGGGTTTGGAAAAGTTAGGAACCTGTCATTAATGGAATACGCAGTTAAAATCGACCTATGAAATTTTACTCTGAAAAATCTACATAGAATTTTGAGTTAAAACTTATCTTTGATTTGTTAATTCAAAATAATTCTGTCTGTAGGGACAAGACTATATTAATGTCCACAATGAAAGAAAGGGAAGAGATGGTGAGTAATAGATATTCTATGTAGCAATATGCCTTTTTCATTTGAACAGAGCCAGGAGAGGTTGACTAGATGAAGGCAAATTAAGGATCCTGAGGGAAAATGGCAATGAGAGAAAATGGAAATTATTTTAAAAAGGTAAAAAACTAATTAGATTTCTTTCTTTGCAATAAATGCTGATCCATACCACTACTACTGTCAAATTTAAGAGCTTATAGTATAAGTTTTCCTTTGGTCCTTTTACCAACACTGACTCTATTTGTTCTTATATCTAATAGAAAAACTAAATATCTTGGTGTTGTCTACCTAAAAGTATAAAATAAAAGACCATGTTATTTTCCTAAAACTCAAAAGAAGTAACTAAACCAACATTTCCCTCACCTCACCATTTTTCTTAGAATCAAATAAATCTTAAAGATTATCACAGAATGTGTAAATATATTAATTTGATTAAGTAAACTGTCCAAAGTACTTCAGTATGTAATATCACTGGATGATTAAAAAAAATCAAGATCAAAATATATGCAAAGACTTTATTATAAAAAGAAAAACAGAACTCTAGTAAAGAAAGAAACTTCAAAGATCAAAGGGCACTATCTTAAGTAGATCTTGGGAAAGTTCACACAGATTGTAATAGACTGTAGAGTGATCATTTCACAGCAATATAATGACAATGCAACAGCAAAAATAATAACAGAAGTTTTATTTAATCTATATGCCAGGAACTCTACAGGATGTTCCATTTTTCCTCACTAAATTTCCTCCAAATCCTATGCCATTGAGCTTTAAAAAAATGCCTTTTATAGAGGCATTACACTATGTACTTCATTTATATAGTATGTAATAAAACCAAACTTTAACTTAATGATATAATCTCATTAGAGAGAAATTTAACAACACACTGTATAAAGATTCTGGGAAGGAAAAGGGGCTTTGGGAGACGATCATAGGACATAAAAGTTCAATGAGGAAGGATAGCTTCAAGAGATCTATCATATATCATGGTGACTATAGTTAATAACAATATATTGTATACTTTAATATTGCTAATAAAGTAGATTTGAGGTGTTCTTATTACCAAAAAAATAAGTATCTGAAGATTTAGCCATTCCATAATATGTGCATATATTGAACCATAATATGCATCATGAATGTATTTCATTTTTAAATTAAAAATTAAACAATATTTCACTTTTAAATTAAAAATTAAACAAAAATTTAAAAAGACATAGTATTTTGAAGATCAAATACCCTACTTCAAGTACAATCTTAGAGAAACAAGTTGAACAATGTAGGCACAAGACATATATAGATATATTCACTGCAACATTATTTGAAAGGGTAAAAAATGAAAAGGTATCAAATTGTCCATTTATTGAGAAAAATATTTTAAAGTAAGCATACTTTATTCAATTTATGGGCTGTTATAGATCAGTTAAAAACTCATGAATTATTATTCATCAAAACTAGAAAAACCAAAAACAGACAATCTAAGTGTTGGCAAGATGTGGAGGAACTCAAACTCTCAAATACTGATGGTTGAAGGGTAAATTGGAACCTACTGTCTGCTTCAAAGGATTATATGGCTGTGTCTACTGTGGACACTGTGATACAAATAATCTACAATATAGGCACTAGGCTGATACTATTATAGAGCTACCCTATAATATAAAAGTTCTCCATCTAAGTATACATTTATGCATAATATGTAAACACGTGTATAATAATATACATAGTAGCATTATTCTTTTTTTTTTTTTTTGTAGCACTGGTGGTTGAACAAGGGCCTTGCCCTTGCAAGTGCCAAACCACTGAGCTGCATGCCCAAGCCATGTTTTTTTACTTTTTGACTCACTAAATTAACCAGACTGCCTCTGGTCTCGAACTTGTGATCCTCCTGCCTCTGCCTTCCAAGTTGGTGGGATTAAAGGCCTGTGCCACTGAGCCCGGCAGTAGCATTATTCTTAATAGACAAAAGGAGAACTACCCAAATGTTCCAAAATTGAATGCCTATAAATACATGTGGTATGATCATACAACAACCTGCAGCCATACCACTGTGGCGCCTGATCCTGTCAGATCTTGGAAACTAAGCAGGGTTGGGCCAAGTTAGTACTTGGATGGGAGACTGCCTGGGAACACCAGGTGCTTAGGCTTGGGAGACGACTCAGTAACCCACTCCCAAAAATCAATCAGCCATTGAAAGCCCTATGAATAGCAGTAAAGCACTGACAATAGTGTTTTGCCTGTTGTAGGTAGGGTCGCTTTGAGTAGGACTGCTATTCTGCGGCACCTAACAACAATATTTATACAATGGGAGGAATAACAGATAGCATCCAGGATAGATGCTTAAATACACAAAATTCACAAAGAGGAAGCTCATGACACTAATGTTGAGAAAAGGAAGCCAGATACAAAAGACTGCACTACATGATTCCATTTTATATAGAGCTCCAAAATAGACAAAACTAATCTATGTTATTATGGAAGAAGGATGTGGCAACCCACTCCCCAAGCAATCCCAAAATAATCAGCCATTGAAAACCCTGTAAGGGTTGCTGTGAGTGGGACATGACTCCACAGCACCTAATAACAACAATAATCTATGTTATTAGAGGTCAGAATATGGTTATCTTGAGAGTGGGGAGTGGGGGAAAATAACTAATAGGAAGCCAAATTATGGGAGTACCTCTAGAGTTGGTAAATGTGCTACTTTATGAGCTACTTAATGAGAAGTGGTTACACAAGAATATTCCTTTTGTGAAAGTTCATCAAGATATACATTTATAACTTGTATAGTTTTCTATGGAGACTGAGGTTTAGCTCAGTTGGTAGAGTGCCATTCTGTGCTCCCTGAGGCCCTCGGTTCAATCCCCAGCACTGCAAAAATGGGAGAAGGACCTGGCAATCCACTCCCAAAGCAATCCAGAAACAATCATGCACTGAAAACCCTATGAGGATCGCTATGAGTCAGACTTGACTAGAAAGTACCTAACAATAAAAGTTTCCTATAAGTAAATTTTAATTCAAAATGTTGTTGTTGTTAGGTGCCATTGAGTTGTGTCAGGCTCATAGCGACCCTTACAGGGTTTTCAGTGGCTGTTTTGGGATTGCCTCGGAGTGGATTGCCAAATCCTTCTCCCATTTTTGTGGTGTTGGGAATTGAACTCAGGACCTCAGAGAATGCAGAGCGGAGCTCTACCAACTGAGCTAAATCCCAGCACTGCTCTACCATCTCTGAGATCCTGAGTTTGATTCCCAGTGACACAAAAAATGGGAGAAGGACATGGCAATCCACTCCTGAGGAAATCCTGTGAAACAATCAGCCATTGAAAACCCTATGAGTCGGACATGACTTGATGGCACCTAACAATATTAATTCAAAATACACTTACTAAAAAAATAAACCTCAAAAACCAAAGCTGTATTTTTCAACATGGATAAATATAATTTTGAAAGAATTTTTTTCAGAAGTGTTGATTTGACATGCCATTTATATCAATTTTAAAATCACACACAAAAAATTGAAAGTGTAAGAATATCAGTGAACACTTCAGTAGAGTAAATCTTTTTCTCAAGGGAGAAAAAGGTGCAGGATGAGAGGACCTAGCTTTTACTATATTTGTGGAATTGTAGTTATCAAAAGAGTGAGATTTGAGGATATAAAACAAAATGTTAACATATGTCAAATTTTGGACATATGAATGCCTACTATGTTATTTTTTACATGTTTAGAATATTTTAAAATGCAAATCTTTAAGAAAAAGCTATCGCTTTGGATTCTAGAGTGAAGAGAATCATTTAAATTATTTTCAGGGAAAAGCATTCATAACTAATTTGCCCAGATCAAGAGATTAACAAATGCTTTTTTATAGTTTATGCAAAATGACTGATGTGTATTTATTTTAGGTAAATATTTTAGATTTTCATCCACTTAATGCCTTTGGAAAAATGGAAAACATATCTCAAACATATAAAAATGGTATTTTCTTATTTATAAAACAAAAATTGTGGGCCTTTTTTAAGTTGTACAATACTAAAATCTTTGAGAGTTAAGTGGAAATGATCATTAAGTCATACATGTGGAGAATCTTTTTGCAAATTATTCTTTAATATCTTACCCAAGACTACTTTGACCACTTTATGTTATTACACATGGCTATAATAAAAATGGAGTATGTAAGTAATAATGGTTGCATGGCTAGAACTGTCAGTTCCACAAAATTAGATCATAAATGCATCCACTAAAAAAGAGTTACTGGTTCCAGGAATACCCAGTCCCTTGTCCCAGATAACACTTAACATCATTAATTTGGAACTAGGCTCTAAGGATAAATAGCTGGTCCTTCAAATACATTTGGAGGTTACTATGCATTATGTGTTTTAAAAGAAGTCTCATCTTTACTATCCTGTTTATAGAACCTGAAGAAATACAGACAAATATAAGTTTTAACTAGTTTGTCTTTTTAAAAAATAATAATCACTTATAGTTTAGACTTTTGTTAACTTCTGAGAGATTTTATCCACTTATTTAAACACTCCTTCATTACAACATTCCCTTTAGTATCTGAGTTGTTAATGTTAGGTGCCTTTGAGTCAGGTCTGACTCATGGCAACTCTATGGACAACAGACAAAACACTACCCAACACTGTGCCATGTCCGGCACTACTGTCAGTGCTTCTCCAATTTTCATGGAGTTGTCAATGGCTGATTGTTTCAGAAGTAGGATGCCAGGTCCTTCTCCCAAGTCTAAGCCATAGCACTCAGTATTCCCAGGTGGTCTCCTATCCAAGTGCTAACCATGTCCAAAGTGGCTCAGCTCCTGAGTTTTGACGAGATCTGATACCAGGGTGGTATGGCTTTAGGCTTAGTGTATGAAAGCACTTAGTTAATTTTTGATTATTATTCAGCATGACAAGACACAAATTCCAATAAAAAAAGTAAGCAAGATATATAGGCTATTTTCTTAGGATGTTAACAAGCTGTTTTGCTAGAAAGTTTAGATCATTATAAAAGAAATGGAATATTATACTTCACTTTGTAGAATTTCTGTCCTACAAAGAGCCAAATAAGTTGTGAAGACAGCTTTACAAGCCTTTGAAAGAAACTGGTGCCTACTGTGGGAAAACTAAATTATATGGTCAGTTTTTCTTTTAGAAAGATTCAACTTCTACCTGTATTTTTTTCTTGTCAAAACTGACAATTCTCATTTCAGACATTTAATAAATTACCTTGCTTCACATAATCTCATATAGCTTCACAAGATGGTCATGAACATCTTTTTAAATTCTAATCCAGATGTACTTGCATATCACTCTCTGAATTACAAATTGAAGAAAAAAATACCTATTTTTTTAATTGCCTGATGGGAATTTGTAAAAGAAACAAATAGGCATCAGATCTTCTTTAAAGGATTTATAAACATTCCAGGTAGGTTAATATAAAGGTAGAGAAAAACTAAGGCAGAATGAAATAATAACTTAAAATATTTCCATGGCCGGGCACGGTGGCGCAGGCCTGTAATCCCAGCGGCTCGGGAGGCGAAGGCAGGAGGATTGCAAATTGGAGACCAGAGGCAGTCTGTGTAACTTAGCGAGACCCTGTCTCAAAAAAAAGTAAAAAAAAATGGGCTGGGGGCGCAGCTCAGTGGTCCAGCACTTGCAAAGCATGCAAGTGCAAGGGCCTTGGTTCAACCCCCAGTACTGCAAAAAAAAAAAAAAAAAATTCCATGTAGTGATAGGATTTGATTTGTATTTCCTGAATTCCAAAACTGTATCATTTCCAGAAGAATTTTCTGTTTCATAATCTAACAAATAGAATAAATGGATGTAAAATACATTATACATTATTGTATATATGTATTTCAGACACATAAAATGTGTATGTATGTATTAACACACTGATACAAATATACATATATATATATATATATACATTTTTCACCCATACACATCTACATATATAGAGAATAAAGAACAATAGAGAAACTACTATCATTACTAAGTTATTTTACATATTTGATTATTTAACCTTTACATATCCCTATAAGGAAATTGCTATTTTTGCTTTCTTTCATATGCCAAACTTACCTGTAATCAGTATAAATTATAAGTGTCAGAGCAAATATTTGAACCCAAGTCTGTCAAATGTAAAATAGAGCTCTTTCCTCCGATCTGCTTAAAATAAGTTTTGGGTAGACTACAAGCAAGAAAAAAATTTCTGACACTAGGAAGAAACATAGCTAGTTTTTAAAACAAAATCTGATTTTATTCCCAAAAAATCAATATGGCAAAGAAAAAGTTGCTACAAAGATAATTCTTAGTTTAATATGCTCAAAATGTAATTCCTTGGTAATCTGGGCTCTGGCCAAGACAAATCAAAATCATAGATACTTTACAAATGCCAAGTTTTTAGAGAAACAAAAAAAAATGCAATAGCAACAGATGCATTCTCCCTAGACATTTGTGTTGAGCCTAGCTATATCTAGAGCCTGGAGACAAGGAGGATTTTTATATTTAATTTTTTGTGAATAATAAATTCCTGGTCCCTTAATGTCATCCAACTAAATAAGATTACGTTCACTCCTTGGAAAATTAACCATTGCGAATGACAGAATAAAGTATGGAAGAGAAAGAGGTGGGGGGAGGAAAAAGAAACGGAAGAAAAAGAAATTAGAAAAGTCGTTATCAGGTCCTTTTTTAGAAAATGAAAGTATAATAATATTCAGATTTTTCTATTCAAAGAAAAAAATAAAGCCAGGAGTGGTGGCACACACCTGTAATCCCAGCAATTTGAGAGGCAGAGTCAGGACGATTGTGAATTAGGGCCCAAGAGGCAACCTACATAAATCAGTGAGACTCTGACTCAAAACAAAAAATAAAAAATGGGCTGGCAGTGCTTCCCAGTGTTAAAGCACTTGCAAAGTAGATGTAAAGCCCTTGGCTCAACCCTAAGTGCCCCTCCCCCAAAATAGAACATCTATCTTTTTTCTTCATTTCTTTTACAACATACTAACACAAAATTAACAAATTTAAATTCCTCTTAAATTAAAAATTGTTCTTGAATAAGACAGACAACTGCAAAAAATACACTAAAAATTAAAGAAATAAGTCAGGACACAGGGGTGCATATCTATAATCACAGATCACAAGTTTGAGTCCTGGGCTACATATGGAGACCCTATCTCACAAAATATATATAAAAATATGAAAACTTTAAAAACAAACCAGGAGCAACTCAATAATGATGAGTTCAGTACTATAGATTGAATCTTCTAATATTTAATAAAGTTCTATTTTTAAATTTAAAAATACTGGTATCTGTCTTAAAGACAAGTTAATTCTTGGTAATAAACTGTCATATAAAAGTTACTAAGTATAACAAAAACAAGTACATGCACATATAAAGGGTCTCCTTTATAGGCATTAGAACTTTCTCCAAATAAAAGACATTGGTAACATCATAAAATACTAATTTTGAAATTTCATCTTTTTAACTTGGAATATTCATTGTCAACAGATTGAATTTGCAATTATCTTACTTTTTCTCAGAATTCTACTTGAAATCATTGTGATTGCCTTTTAATTCTGTTTTACTGTGAATTATAAATAATGATGTACAGCCAATTGTTTTGTTCTTTTTTAATTAATACTTTTTTTGGACAAATTTTAGGTTTACAGGAAAAATGAACACCAATGTATTGTCATACAACCACCATTACCATATCATGGCGAATGAATTAACTGGTTACAGCCATTCTAATAAGCATGTAGCGGTACCTCATTATCTTAATTTGCAATTCCCTAGAGACATACAATAGTGAGCATTTTTCATATGTGTGTTTATATTGGTTTATCTTCTTTGATTTCATATATATTTAGAGGTCTTGCCCATTTTTTAATTAACTTACATGTTTTCTAATTGTTGAGTTTTAAGAGTTTGTTTATTTTGAGCATAAGTCTATCAGATAAGTGTTTTGTAAATATTTTCTCTTAGTCTGTAGCCTATCTTTTCATTCTAACAGTGGCATTCTCAGAGCAGAAGGTTTTACATTTTAATGAAGTCCAACTTGTCAACTTTTTCTTTCATGGATCATGCTTTTAGTGTACTATATAAAACATCCTCACCAAATCCAAGGTTATTTATGTTTTTCCCCATGTTTTATACTAGTTTTAAATTTAGGTAAAAGGCCTGTGTCTACATCCATTTTTCTTATGTGGATGTCTAGTCGTTCCAGCACCATTTGTTGAAGAGACTCTCTTTTCTCCATTGAATTGCCTTTGCTCCTTTGTCAGAGATAAGTTGACTATACTTGTGTGAGTCTATTTCAGAGCTGTCTATTCTGTTCCAAGCATATATGTGTCTATTTTTCCAACAATGCCACATTATCTTGATTACTGTAGCTTTATATTAGCATGGTATTTAGGGAGTATCAGCCCTCTGATTTTATTCTTCTTCAGTAATGTGCTTGCTATTCTGGGCCTTTTGCCTTTCCATATCAACTGAAGAATCAGCTTATTACTGTTCACAAAAGAAATTCCCGGGATTTTGACTGAGATCATGTTGAATCTATGAATCAAATTAAGAAGAAGTGATATCTTAACAATATTAGGCCCATCTACCTTACAGATACAAATGCATCTCCATTTATTTAGATCTTTGATTTTCTATCATCAGATTCTTGTTTTCTTAATATTGGTCTTTGTATGTATTTTATTAGATTTATATTTGAGGAGATTTCATTTTTGGTATTAATATAAATGCAATATGTTTATTATTTCAAATCTCAGTTGTTCATTGCTGGTCTACAGTAAAGCAATTGACTTAGGTAATTTAGTCTTGTGTTCTGCAACTCTTCTATAATCACCAGTTTCAAGGGGTGTATGTTGTCTTTAATACTATGTTTTCTAGACAGACAGTCAAATTTTCTGTGAACAGTTTTGTTTCCTCTTTCCCAATTTGAATCCTTTTTATTTGCTTTTCTTCTCCTCTTACCTCAGCTAGAACCGCTAGCACATGGCTCAATAGGATTGGTGACAGCAGACATCCATACCTTGCATCTAGTATTAGGTTTCTCCTAATACTTTTCTGGGCTGGGATTTAGCTCAGTTGGTAGAGTGCTGCGCTGCAGTCTCTGAGGTCCCGAGTTCAATTCCCAGCACTACAAAAATGGGAGAAGGACGTGGCAACCCACTCCCAAGGCAATCCCGAAACAGTCAGCCATTGAAAACCCTATGAGGGTTGCTATGAGTCGGATACCGACTCGATGGCACCTAACAACAACAACAATACTTTTCTAGCATCTAGTTTCTCAAAAATATTTTCTTCACAATGCAAACATACATGTAAGCACTAGCCAGGTGAACAGAGAATGTTTCCAGAATAATAGAAGCTCCTGAAACCCCCACTTCAATTTACCACCTACCTATGAATTAACTACTATGCTTACATTTGTTGTAATTACTTCTTACACCAATAAAACTACCATCTAGCTTTGGAACTTCATATAAAAGAAACAATGCATTATTATTCTTTTATATCTGGGATTTTTTTCACTCAACATATGTTCTTAGATTGAATCATACTGTTGCTATATTTTCTTCATTTTCATTGTTACTGAGTAGAAAGTCAGCAAAATTTTACTGTCAATGACATTATTTTCCAACTCTTCAACAATCTCAAATCAATAAGTAGGAGGTTACTACTGATCTACCAAATTTAAATAACTTTTTAAAGTTACATCATTTTTCAATAATAAAAATTAAAATCTTAAGTGAAGAACAACTGTATCATGTCAGAGAAAGGAATAATATTTGTCATTGCTTTCTAAACTGTCTCTATTTCAATGATAAAATTTCTTGAACTGAATATCTGGGTCCAAGAATAAAAAATTTCTTTCTGTATGCATGTTGTTGTTGTTAGGTGCCATCAAGTCCTGCCTGACTCACAGCAACCTTCACAGGGTTTTCAGTGGCTGATTGTTTGGGGATTGCTTCAGGGAGTGGATTGCCACATCTTTCTCCAGTTTTTGTGGAGCTGGGAACTGAACACAGGTCCTCAAAGAGTATGGAGCAGCAATCAACCAACTGAGCTAAACCCAAGCCCCTCTGTATGCATAGCTTCTGGTAAATACACAGTTTGTCCTGAGTTATAATTACAGATTGTCAGGATTGGGTGCAAGGTTCAGTAGAAGTAGGAAAAGTTCTAGATAATAAGATTATATACATACTTAGATATTATGGAAATTTCTCACTTTGACCACTCTGTCATATGCTGTATCGATATCAATATCATATTTAAAACCCATAAAGGTTTATGTATTAATTTTGGAAAAAATTAGGGGAATGTATGATTTG
>VMDO01013311.1:23704-58819 GCA_007922755.1 Pedetes capensis
GGATGGGAGACCGCCTGGGAACACCAGAAGCTGTAGGCTTGGGAGAAGGACCTGGCAACCCCCTCCCAAAAATCAATCTGCCATTGAAAACCCTATGAACAGCAGAGAAGCACTGACAATAGTGTTTCCCCTGTTGTACAGAGGGTCGCTATGAGTCGGATACCAACTCGATGGCACCTAACAACAACAACAACAACAATGATTTATCTTATTTAATCATAAAAAGTATTCATTTAATGATTTTTAAAATATTCTACTGTATAATTAGAAATGTTAAAAATCAAAACAACACTATAATTTTGAGTTTTCTCACTAAGGAATGAAAAGTGTTGTCAATCATTAAGCTAAAGTTAAATTTCAAACAGTTAAGCTGGTCTATCATATACCAAGTGACATCACAATGATGGCATACTATATAAATCTCCAAATAAGATGATGACAAAGAGAAAGGGATTTCTTCACAAATAATTTTCCTGAAACAAATATTGGGTTCAATAATCTGTCTACCAATTTGTGAACATAATTGAATGTTGCATTTCTACATAATCTTATCTTTTAAGCATTTTCCCAATAAATAGAGAATAGTCTTCTACTACACCGAGCTGATAAAATTCATATACTTATATAGTAGATTATGGATCCAAAGTCAGTCCAACTCTGTTTCACTATACAAAGTGAAAAAAGAGGACTTCATACTTCTCTTATGCAGTGGTGGACTTAAATAGACATATTAAGATAGTCTTATTCTCAGATATTAAGAACTATGAAAAAGAAACAAGGTTTAAAGCAAAAAGATTGCGATGCTACTACTGCAGATATTCAATCAAATGAAATTACCTTCTTTGCATCAGAATACTCCCAAAATTCTTAACAATTCTCAACCAGAAAATACAATTAAAATTAATCTATTTTGCATTAAATATTATTATTCTAAGGAATAATCTTAGATTATTATTATTAAATGTTAACATGAATAAAAACGTGAATTAAAAAAACCTGAGAGGTAGAAAATATGAAGTATTGATGACTTACACTTGGAGATTTAGACTTATAATTCAGTCCCCCAGGATCTAGAAGGCTTTTCTTTGGACTTACAATGCTCCTTTCTCCAGGATATTCTTCCACTTCCAGGATAGGTCAGGAATGCTTCAATACACTTCTATTATTTTTCTGATCTAGGGGGAAATTATACTTTTAATCAATTGTTACAAAATGTATTCAACTTTTTTTTCTTACTGTGCTGGGAGGGGAGAAACTTCTCATTATTTTCTGTTGGCTCTGACGTGAACAGACATATAGGAATTGCCTTGTTGAACATTACACTAAATAAATCTAGCACTTTTAACATCACTAAAAGAAACCTACATCTATCTTCTTTCTCATTTTTATGCCTTAGCAGCATAGCAAGAGAAATTAATATTCAAAATTCAAATGCCTACAAAAGCCTACTCAAATGTATTTTTAAGAGACTTTAACATAATTTTGCAAATCCATGAGTTTGAATGGACTGGCAGAGACGATTAGGTATCAAATATTTTTACTCATTCATTTTAATGTCTTAGGGCTAAAGAATTACAGGATGATTAGAAAAGTATAAAGGAAAATCCATTTTAAAAATTAATGGAATAATAAAAAGAGATGATTTCAAGAGCACAAGACAGATCAGAAACAGAACAAGGTATGTAAAACAGCAAGAAATCTGGAGTAAGAATTTTAAAGATGGTTCAAAGGTTGGGAGACTATGGTTCAAAAAGGCATACCAGGCAAGTTGGAGTATATTACAGGGGTTTGTTCTAAATCTAGTTTCATCTTAATTCCCTAAGAAATCTACTTCTTGTTGTAGTTGTTGTTAGGTGCCCTTGAATCCGGTCAGACTCATAGCAACCCTATGTACCACAGAATGAAACACTCCCCCTACACTGTATCATGTCCAGCACTGTGTCAGTGCTTCTCTGCTCCTCATAGGGTTTTCAATGGCTGATTGTTTGGGGATTTGTTTCATGAGGGGACTGCCATTCTCCCATTTTTGCAGTGTTGTGGATAAAAACACAGGGCCTCAGAGTGTGCAGAGCAGCACTCTACCAACTGATCCAAACCCCAACCCAAGAAATCTACTTCTTGTGTTGTTGTTAGGTGTTGTTGAGTTGAATTTGACTCATAACAACCCTCATACAGTTTTCAGTGGCTGATTGTTTCAGGATTGCCTTGGGAGTGGATTGCCACATCCTTTTCTCATTTTTTAGCGGTGCTGGGGATCAAACCTGGGTTCTCAGACAATGCGGAGCACCATTCTACCACCTGAGATAAACCCTAGCCCCAGAAATCTAGTAAGTGTTAAAATACACTTCATTCTACTTTTCTTTACAAAGATAGGGGAATGTGATGTCTGAGTATCTTACTTTGGTGTTATGAACATTCATAAGTTCATAAGTTTAAAAGAATTAATTCTATATACAAATTTTATCAAAATGGAGATCTCTAATAATGGGTATTTTCTGCCTGATTAAGACTAAATATTAAGATAAATGTCTTCAACTGCATCATACCCTAGCCCATATCCTATTTTTTACATTAAAATCATTCATGCCCTCTTTCACTACACAATAACTTAGAGTGTAGAAAGAAAAATTTAGAGCAAAATTATAAGTAAAATATAGATTTTTGAGGGAAATGTACATAATAGAATCTTAAACTCAATTTTTTCTCAGTAACTTACACATTACACTGGTGGATATTGTTTTTTAAAAAAACATTTTTTGGAAAAGAGAAAAGTGAAATGAATTAATAACTATACCAGAAGAGCTAACTACATAAACCGAAATGTATTCAGGCAAAAGAGCACCTCTTTAACCTATTTATCTGATTAGGAGGTTTACTTGTGTGACCCCCTTCTGCTTTTAAGCAACACAAGCAGTACTTGCAATTATTTACATGGCATGACTCAAAATTATTTCAAGTTGAAACAAAAAATGTGAATTTTATTACCAAAGATTAAGGCTACTGAGGGAGAAAACTCACTCAAAATCAGATTTTAAAAGGACAGAAAACTGTTTTGTTTCGCTTTCCCAGGATTCAATTGATAATGGCTTAACTTAAAAGAATTACTACTAAAATGTATCAACATGTAGTATTTTTATCAATATTTCCATATGGCTCTTCAAATATAGATAATTTTCCTTTAGATACTGTAATACAGAAATGGTTTTGCAATATTTGGGTCAGTGCAGATCAATGCACATTCCTTCAGGGAAGCCTTTTGAACTGACAAAGGATGAATGATTGACATCAGTAGCAAATACTTTTTGTTGTCCTGGACTGACATGCCATTTATAGCAATACCTATGCTAATTAATGTCATCCATATCTACCAGACATGTCAGAGCAATATGCCAGACTCTTCACTGAGTATAGCTCGAGTGTGGCTAAAATTACATTTAGATATGGAACTGCATCCCTCTCTGATGAGGAATCAAACTACATATATACAAAATACACTTGTACAATATCTATGCACAAATATCTACACCTTGTCTTTGCTCTTGATAAAAATTGTTTTAGAAAAGTAAACTCTTCAGTATACTAAAATACTAGTTGGAGCCTTCATAAACTACACCATTATCATGGTGTTTTGCCACATAACATGAACATTTTGGCTGAAGACAATCTCAACTACACTGGGAGCTCATTAATAACTAGAACTATGTATTAATCATTTTCATTTCATTATACTCTAGGACACAACTTGATATATACTAGTAGAGTAGCTATCTTTTCTTTTTACATAAATAGTAAGCTCAGTTAAGTTCATCAAAAACTATGTATACTGTATTTGTCAGTGAATTCACTATTTACAAAGAAAGAACTATTAGTGTTGGCCACCAGTCATTAACACCAGTCATTAAATCAGATAACCCAATAATGACCTTATCTTAGTACCAAATAAATGTGAACTATAGTTAGGTTAATGATTCACCCTGGATTACCTGGGATGCATGAGGCTCATAATCAATTGCAATTATTAGTAGCTACCCCTTTCCCTCTCAGAAGTGTCCCAGTTTGGATGATAACATTATATATTCACCAAAAATATCACTATTGTATTATTATCATTTGATATTTCTTTATATAAACAAGTTATTGTGGGTTTGTTGTTGTGTTCCATGATACTGTCACATGATGAAAATAAACAAGATTCTATTTTTTTGATGTAAATAAGTTCACACAGTCATGAGTTTAGTATATCCTTACATCCTTAAAAAACTAACCATTTTGTCATCAGGACAAGAAAGATCTCCTAGCCAAAAAATTCAAGTAAGATTTCTTGATTCCTGGTTTTCTTCACATTTCAGCTTCATTTAGCTTATTGTTTATTTCTTCCCTCTTAAGACTCTCCTTTCTATTGGCATGGCACCTTTCTTTCCAGTTCCCTCTCTTATCTCTCAGGTCTCCTTTATTCAGTCTCTTTTGGTTTATTTTTCTCAAGATTTCATTCTAGCCCTCTTCTTTTTTCAATCTGTGCTCTACTTCCTGTATTAATCTCTACTTGTTGCGAATGATTCCTGTTGCTATTTAGATCTTAAATGTCTTCCAAAGCTCTGTATGCTAAAGGCTTGGTTTCAGGTATATAGTACTACTGGGAGGTGGGGCCTAGTGGAAGGAAGTTAAGTCACTGAGGGCGGGCCCAGCAAAGAAGATATTATGACCAAAGCTCCTTTCTCTTTCTGTCTCACTCTTACTCTCTCTGATTCTTGGCTACCATAAGATGAACACTTCCTCCACCATGTGTTTCCACCATGAGATACTGCCTTGCCACAGGCCCAAAGCGATAGGACCAACCAAGCATAAACTGAAAATTCTAAAACTGTGACCCAAAATAAACATCTCTTCCTTTTAAGCAGTTTATCTCAGGTATGTTATTATAGAAGCAAAAAACTAACAAAATCCCCAAATGTATACATAGAGTTCACACCTCTCTCCTGACCTACAGATTTTAAGTGACTACTGTATATGCAAACTCCTGTCAAGGCCCTCTCATCCAGTCTTAACTCCTTCTAATCCATACTCCACAGCATAACCTAAGCACTTTATTTTTCTTAAATATAAATCTGACAGTGTTCTTTCCCAATCAGATATGGAAGGAATAAAGTCCTGCAGAGGATTCAAAGGCAAGAGAAGAAAATGGGGAAAACCCAAAGCCACTAGAATAATAGGCATCTGTTCCTGATCTCTTATTTGTAATATCAATGTGTTTCACTTATAAAAATTGTTGCATGCAATTGTTAGGTTTCAAGGGGAAAATCACTATAAATAATTATGATGAATAGCAAATACATCATGAAGGTCAGAAAATAAAATACCCAATGATAAAAGCATAAATCAGGCAAAGTACTTGTGATAAAGGCTCTAATAAGGTTTTTCATAACCTCCATTAGAAGACTACCATTTCTGCTTTGTAGGAATATACGTTTCATCTTGCCAAATCTTAATTTTTTCTGAGACTGGAAAATCAGTGTGTGGGGGGGCAGGGGAGAGACGAGTGAGCAGAGATAGAAGACATAGAAATCCAATTTTTTAAAGATTTAACTAATTACATATTTTAAAAAATAAAAAATGGCAACAAATAATATTAGCAAGTTGCATAAAGATATGGATCACTCCTTTTAGATATCAAGGTTACTTAAATTTGGCTTCTAAAGAAAAGTCTAGTTAGGATTCTGATCAATAAAAAAAGGTTTTCTTAGACAATCTATTTATATTTTGAGAAATATTTGCCATTTACTTTTATTCTCTTCAATAGGCTATAAATGTAATTTTTCCAACCTCTCTTTCTCAGCTTTTTATCTTCTACTGCCTCTTAAACATCTTCACTTGACTATTCTGATTGTAACTCTTACTCAAATTAGTAATGTTTTATATATCTTCAGAATTTAACTTCAAGCATTCTTTTACTAAAGAATACTTGTTTTCTTAAATATATACCAAAAAAACCCAGATGTCTCTGTAAGCATCTTAAAAAAACCAGTCTATCCGTGTGGCACTCACCTCCCAGTCCGGCCTAGATGTTCGGACGGGCGGCGACACTGCTCACACAGATACTAAACACAATTCACTTGGGACCCTCGGGTGAGGGGCGTGGACTCCTGCAGCCCTCGGGTCCCTGAAGGAGATGGGAGAAAAGAAGAGCCTCGGGCGCTTTTGCCTTCCAGGGGCAAACACCCACATTGGTGGTCTTGGTGGTCAAGAGGAGACAGTTCTTGCTTCCTTGGTGAAAAGACGGAGAGCAGGTTCTTTCCTTGTTGATGGTCAAGACTGGATAGAGTTCTTTCCTCACCGAAGGTGCTGGCGAGAGAGCAGGAAAGCTGTTTCCTCATTGGTGGTCTGGGTGAGAATGGAGTCTTTTCTTGTTGGTGGTGGAAGATCCAGGCCAAAAGGGGGGAAGTTGTTTCCTTGCCAAAGGGCCAGGCGAGAGAAAGGGGTGAAAAGGAGTAGAGCTGGGCGGCATCGCAGCTCCTTATATAGCTCGCCCACAGAATGGCCTGAGCCAATCAGCTTTGAGTCCAATTGTCCAATCAGGTTCAGGGGATTTGTACAAACGTCCAACCAAGTCACCTTCATTTTTCCCTAGATTTAGCCATTTTTCGCATTTTGAGGTTTTTGCCAATTTCCTCCCAATTTCTCCCTACCTCTATGTTCTATCTCTCTAATGATAGTCTTTTCCCCATTGCTTCAATAACAATTTCAAGTTCATATCCACCAAGTGGGCTGGGATTTAGCTCAGTTGGTAGAGCGCTGGGCTGTAGTCTCTGAGGTCCCGAGTTCAATTCCCAGCACCGCAAAAATGGGAGAATGGCCTGGCAATCCACTCCCAAGGCAATCCCGAAACAATCAGCCATTGAAAACCCTATGAGGGTTGCTATGAGTGGGATACCGACGACAGCACCTAACAACAACAATCCACCAAGTATCTTCAAACATCAATTCATCGTTATTTTACAGAATATATCAGACCTAAGATTTTCCAGACACAATTTTTACAATCTGTTAGATCAGCATAGGGAGGATGGGGAAACACATTAATGTCTAAATTGAATATATTCAACTTGTTAGGTGCCATCAAATTGGGTCTGACTCATACTGGCCCTATGTACAACAGAAGGAAACTCCCCTACACTGTGCCATGACCAATACTATATCAGTGCTTCTCTGCTAGTCATAGCATTTTCAATGGCAGATTATTTGGGGGTGGGAGAATGAGCTGCCAGGTCCTTTTCCCAAGCCTACAGCACCTGGTATTCCCAGGCAGTCTCCCATCCAAGAACTAAACAGGTCTGACCCTGCTTAGCTTCGGAGATCTGATGGGATCTTATGCCAGGGTGGTATGGCTGCAGGACTCATATTCAATTTAAAATCATGTAAATATTTCCCTGGTGCCTTTTCTTGCAACTGTATCATTTAGCATTGTCTGAAGAATGAAAAGCTTCTCAATACCTACAAAATAACCCAAAACTTTTCAGCTGAAAACCATTCTTGGGATCAAATCTGCCTCTTTTGGTTTGCTCAACTACTCCATAGATTCTAGAATCAAACTGAATAATTCACTATTTGCTTTTATCAGACTTTAGAGTCCCAATCTATTCCACCTGGAATGCCTCTCTCCTTTAAAATTCCATTTCTCCAAATCTTACCATATCTTTAAAGGCTCAGTGAAATTAACATTAGCTCCATGAAGCATTCCTTTATTTTCTTAGCCAAAAGTTATTGACTCACATAGCATTTTCTTTATGTTCCCTTTTATAAACTGTCCATTTACCCAAGCATGTTATCCCAGCACTTGGTAGGCTTAGGCAGGAGGACTGCGAGCTCAGGCCAGTCTGAACTACATAGAGAAACCCTCACTAAACAACCACAACCACCACCACTTGTACCACTTACTCTACTATGTAATACATGTTGTTGTTGTTAGGTACATTCAAGTCGGTATCCACCTCATAGCAACCCTACATACAACAGACAAAACACTATTGTCAGTGCTTCTCTGCTGTTCATAGGGTTTTCAATGGCGGATTGATTTTTGGGAGTGGGTTGCCGGGTCCATCTCCCAAGCCTACAGTATCTGGTGTTCCCAGGCGGTCTCCCATCCAAGTATTAACCAGGCTTGCCTGCGCTTAGCTTCCAAGATCTGACAGGATCAGATGCTACAGGGATATGGCTGCAAGCATGTAATACATAAGTGCACATATATAATTTCTTACATTTATTTAAAAACTATTTGAAAATAGAGAGTACATCATATTCATATGTATCCTAACAATCTAGCTTTACTAGGTTATTAGAGAAGAAACTAAACTGTTCACAAGCAATGGTGAACAGTTGAAATAGAGCTCTGATAGAACTCAAAGACAGACAGTTGTAAACCCTCCCTAGTCTTTCATATTTACCAATTCAAAGATAATTTTCACTTTAACTATTTTCAATACTAAATATTTTTTTCAAAAATATGTCTCATGTACAATAAGCAAGTCATCATTTGAGTCAATTCTGTAGGAATCATAGACCAATTGTATTGACATAGTCAAATAAAATACAGTACTTGCTTTTAACTTTTACATACTTACTCTGAAGTTCTGAATTAATCCTATATTTAGAACACAAAACAAAACTAGTTTTTGTGAAAATCATGACAATTATATGAAAATTTATTTTAAATGACACAGTAAATCTTTCATAAGTACCACTTCAGCAATCCCGTGAGTCTTATAAAAAACTAAAGTCAAAACTAGCATTTCCAACATTCCTGGGGGCACCCATGAAGTTGATAAGAGTCAGAAAAAAATCATTTTCCCAATTCCAATTGTATTAGCAATAGATTTTAGAAAACAGAATATTGCATGAGTTATTTCAGAGAAGAGAATTAGTCTACAAAAAACTTGAGTTGAGAGATTGCTGTTAGTTGCTGTTGAGGCAAGTCCAACTCATAACCTCATAGAGTTTTCAATGGCTGATTGTTTGGGGATTGCTTCAGGAATGGATTGCCATGTTCTTCTCTCATTTTTGTGGTGCTGAGGAGTGAACCGGAGTCCTAAGAGGGTGCAGAGCATCAGTCTATTGGTTGAGCTAAAACCCCAGTCCTCAGTCAAGATTAATACCTGACATAAAGTAAATTGTCAGTGAATGACTTGGTACTTCCAAACTGAACATTTTGTGAGTCTCTGGCTCAAGTCTCATAATTTAGAGAAGAGAGTCATAATTCAAAATAGAAATTTATCCAACATCTCAGAAGCTGCAAGCGGCAGAGATGGGATTTGAGTTCAGATTAATTGTCCTAAATCGAGTAGTCTTTCCTTTTAGAAGTATGCCAAACCAAATTTACTAAAATTCAGCTAACATACAAATCGACACAAATACATAGCCAACCAAATTACTAATCGCCATTAAATAATATACTTAATGAAAATAGGAAAATATTATTTTTGTACATGTCTACAGAGTATACTTTTTAGAATCCTTTAGAATTCATATGAAAGATATTTCACTTATGTATTATACATGTTTACAGCTGCAAAGTCAATAAATTTACCATACTAATACCTTAAAATTGTCCATTCTTAAAAGAGCACAATCAATACCACCACTGATGGATTCACACTTAGAGGATATCTACTTATTTATTCATAATTTCCAAATAGTTGGTGTTTGTATATTAGCTTGTTTATAAAATGGAAAAAAAAAAATCTCAGCTCAAACAGGCAGGAGAGGGAGAGAAAATCCACTACCTTATCTATATTGCCCTGACAATTGAGTTTGGACAACAGTGTATTCTAAATGTATCCTATTCAGGACTGGATATGTAATTACCTTCAGTTCATAGTCTAGACATTAATGCTTTCATAGTATTTAAGACTCCTTGTAACATGCTTGCAGCTTTAAGTAAGCAAGGGTAAATCTTGACCAGATAAATTAGCAAAGAATGCAATAAAAGCTGCAATAAAAGAACTTTATCCTACAAACCTTCAAGTTGCTGCTAAATGAGATTTCTTTGAAATGCAGATCAGTTGAACTAGATTAGTGAATTTTAGCTCCTGTCAACATCATAACAAAATACAAATACAATTGTTCACTGGTCTTATCTCCATGCTTCCATCTGCTGCCTTGTTATTTACTTTCCTTGATTTACTATGCAGATCTAAATAAGGCACATCAAGGAGGGCTTACAACACAATGGCTTCTTAAGCTTTACATCAAGGTATTTGAAACTGAAGCCAGGAAAGGGCTGCCATCAAAGACATATCTCTAATGAACTTCCATATCAGAGAAGGTTTGGTATTTAATACTGCTGTGAAAAGAAAGAGCTACAAATCAGAACGGCCTATGAAAGAAAATGCCTACAAATCTTGATGAGATTAGTACCTCTGAGAATTAATATCCCAATAAAAATGATGTCTGGTACCTTGAAGAGTTAACTTCCAACCTTTGCAAATATAATGCACTATGTCAAGAGCAGGGAAATCATTTGACAAGGTTAAAAGGTCAGGGAAGAATTTGTAATTTGCCTCCCAAAGCTGGAAAATAATATTCTTTACTCCTGCTTACAGTAAATCTATGTCAGAATAAACATATTGAACATAATTAACACAATTAGCATATTTGTAACAGTACTTTCCATGACACATGCATTTTGCACTATTTTTCAAAAAGAAAAATTAAGAACAACTTCACAATGAAATAATCTAATCTAAAATGACAATATGTAACATTTGTTCATCAAATCTTGTATTTCCCTTTTCTTTCCCCACAGCAACATAGAGTAAAATCTCCTGTCATTTTGTGAGTCCTAAAGTGCCATTTTCAATATATGTCACAATCCTTTATTAGAGACACAGTAAATTTTTTAAAATTCCTTCAAATTTTTCTTCCTCTTAATTTTGTTTTCCCACTTTTATTTCTAACATGCTGAAGCTGAACAAAATAATTCACAAACCTAACGTGGAAGTTTCCAGCAAACTCGACTTGCATTACTATTTGACAATTTCTTTCCCATAAGCAATAAGGTCTATAAACAAATTATACTTTGTGTTTCTTTTTTTTTTTTCTTACAGAAAACATTTCAATCATTTATGTCATTCTATAGCAAGGGAAGATCCCACAAGCATGTTCTGTTCCGTGGATCAATCAGTTCCAAACCAAAGTAGACATGTTGTCTACTCCAGCGGCTAGAAATCCTGCTGCAGGCTCACCAGATGATGAAAACTGAGGTATGCAGCATATGGGGGCCCCACATGGCAGTCAGTAGCTTCTGGGCATGTCAAACTTCACAACTACCCCACAGTCAATGACAGCAAACACCTTCCCTTTTCTTGCCTCCAAACATAAACTTGCCTTTCCACCCTCCCTCTGAATTAAGGGCAGTCTTCAAGAAACAAAACCCCAAACAGGAGCAACCTCCCATGACTATAAAACAGAAATCAGTTGTCTTTTTACTGGATTTTATTTCATGTAGGCAATGTTCCAGGCTTATTTACAACCACAAGAGACTGTTACCTCTTCTTGTTTAATGAAATAACAAAACAACAGATTTGCATATGCAAAAGCAGGTGTTGTAACAGGTTTGACTACTCTTGACCTAAAGCTTGTAAAAGAGGTTTATCTACAACAGCTAACTCAAAGGTATTGGTCCTCTGATGGGCAGTGGAAGCTCTACCATCTGTAGAAGTGTGTGTTCAAAATGACAATCTGAATTAAAAACGAATTGATAGATCTTCCCTCATCTTTATCCACATGTTGAAATCCCAATTTTAGGCTATTTAATCTATCAGTTCTGAACAAGAAAACCAACATAGAAATATGGACATGCAAAAATAATGTGTACAGTTGATCATTTCAAGACAATTCTTTTTGCCATTCTGATACACTGTACGGAACCAGATACTGAATGTCAACCATAGAATTATTTCATAGAGCAAAATTTTCCCACTATTAATAATTCTAATTGCTAGGATAAAGACTAAAAGAATGATGTTGATGGATTTCTGCTACCTTGTTTTCCTTAGCCATTTTTATATCCTATAGTTTTATATCTTAAAAATAATGAAATTGCATGTAGTTTTTAAAAAAATCTCCCTTACTTTTACCTCCTATTTAGTTGTTGTTGTTGTTACATTTTTCTCCTGAGATAAAAATATCCCTTAAGATAGGAGGCTATTTTTTTCCTTCCACACTAATGTAAAAGAGCTAAGCCTGAACATGACCCCCTCAACAAACAGCATGGCTAGTTTTTGAGCTTTGTTTGCAGAAGGTTGCACCACATGCCCCAAGCTCCAAGCTGGATGCTCTTTCTGCAGTTTAATTTGCTTGTCAAAAGATGTTACAATCACAAATGTACAATGTCTAGATAAACTTAGTATTGCATGAAATAAAACAAACTATGCCTAACTTTCTTAAGAAATAACTTAAACTCTAATAAATATAAAAGGTTTGTGAAGTACAATCTCTGAGTTATACATAAAAGAACCTGGCAACACATACACACACACACACACACACACACTCTCTCTCTCTCTCTCTCTCTCTCTCTCTCTCTCTCTCTCTCAGTGCCTAAATTTAAATTAATTTTCTATAATTAAAACCAAGAACCTTGTCTCCTTTTTGGAAGAACAGAAACAGCATGAAGTGCCAAATTTTCAAGCTGATTTAAAATTAATGAGCAACTTCTTAAACCAAAGTTTCACAACAATCAAATTTAAATAAATCCACAATTTACTATGAAAATTAATCTTTCCAATTTGAATGAAATACATCCACTTACTCTAAATGTTTTTGTAACCTCAAGTATATGTTTTTAAAATTTTCATGTAGCCTCCAGGAATGTTAAAATTTCGTTACAATAGTATTCTTTTCCCTGTTTACAGCTTTGTCTATTTTCTGTTTCCCTGATGGGAAGATCTCTCTATGGGAAGGAGGAAAAAAAGTCTACACCTGAAGTCTACTGATTTAAAATTTTTCTTGTTCCCCCTTATTACTTAAAGACATAAGAGCCAAAATAATACTTTAAAAAATTAGACTATTCGGTGACTGTTTCTTACAACTTATTTGAGACACATTACGACCCCTACAAAGGCTTCCCAATTTTTTTAAAACTAAAATGACTACTAAATACGTTGCAATTGCCTTTTCTGAGCCACAGTAATCCATAATGTGAATAAATATTTAGACAATATTTTAAATGTGTACAATGTACTTGAGAGAATGCCGCAGTTCCAGGCTGTCATGTAAATACAATCTGATCAAAAACATTCTACTTGTATAATAGAAGCCCAGCTAGAAACACAATAGTTCTGCCATGGAGAGAAAAATTGGTTATCTAGGAAAACTGCAACAATAAAAAATAACCACCAGTGACCACTGCAAATTTTAGAAGTTCTAAAAGTTATTTTGGTTGAAAGAGAAATCAAAAAAAGAAGGCACACATCTTTTAAATGTACATTAACAATATTTCCTAAAAATTTGTGACTAAAGATGACATGGTACAGTGTTGGGGAATGTTTCTATTATATTTAGGGTCACTAAGAATCAGACCTGACTTGATGGCACCTAACAACAAAAACAATCAATTTAATAAGCAACATTATGCAGCAGAAAAAAAATGAATAAAATAGTACAATATCTACTGACCAACAAAGAGTAATTTCCAAGATAGGCCTTTAAGTGAAAAAGCAGTAAACACCAAAGTGTATGTTACTATTTATGAAAAATTACATATAAAGATACATGTATGTTTATGTATACATTGACTATTTCTAGAAAAGTACAAAGAAACTAGTTATAGTGATTACTCTTTGAGAAGTGGAAATAAACTTTAAGGCAATACTTCCTAAATATTTTCATGGAAATACATACAAAGAAACTGACCAATTATTATATAGCGCATGGGGACAAACGGAGGACCAGCTTTCCCATACCATTCTCTGCTTCTGTCGGATGCTAAAGAGAGACTCAGCAGGTCACCAGGTATTATGTATTACTTATTTTTTAAAAAATTAAAGTAAAATCTAATTACCCAAACTGACCATTTAAAACTCCTCAAAATCTAGTCAATACTTTTTGTAGCTTAAAACCTTTAAAAATTGGCCCCTTCTAGAAAACTTAACTGTATATTAAATGGCTCGTATAACACTTAAAGCTTGCAGCTGCAGCCCTGTGGCATCTGATCCCATCAGGTCTCTGAAGCTAAGCAGGGTGGGGCCTGGTTAGTACTTGGATGGGAGACCACCTGGGAACACCAGGTGATGAAGGTTTGGGAAAGGGACCCAGCAACCCACTCCCAAAAATCAATCTGCCATTGAAAACCCTATGAACAGCAGACAGGCACTGAAAATAGTGTTTCGCCTGTTGTTCGCAGGGTCTCTATGAGTCAGATACCAACCTGACGACACCTAACAACAACATGACACCTAAAACTTTCTAATTTGAAAGTGCTGATGATGGTAATAAAATTTAGTGTGTAGACAAGAGTCCTCAACCTGTGTTCTTTGCACTGTTTCAACATGCTGTGATGTGTTTTACTATGTGATTAATATTGTCAAATATTTAAATAAAACTCCTTTTTTATTTGATAAGGGTACTAAAATCAAATTTTATCCATGACACTGGTGCTTTATTTTTTATTTACTTCAACATATCTACATAAAGCAGTTAATAAGCTCCAGCTGATAGTCATTTGTGTTTGAAAAAGAAACAGTTTATTTTTTTATTACTTTAATCAATTTGTTGACTAGGTGAAAGTATTCAAAGCAAAGAGGAAATAATGACAATATGAGAAATAATTGGTGGTAAAGGACTAGTGCTACTGATGTTACTCTGACTTCAGCATAGTGGAGATATGTGTGCTGGAAAGCATTTTTGTAAAGAAAATGAGATTCGAGATTTGCACCTTTCAGAAGGTCCTTTTAGTTTGTTTCCATAGTGGAACTACATTATAGCTATTGCAGATCAGTTTGTATAGAAAAGCTTATGCTAATGATTACATACTACATATCTGGTAATTATTTACTAATGCTAAGAAGTTAAATGAGGAAGGTGTTACAAGGACACAGGAAGAAATCAAGAACAATGTTCAAAAAGACTGGAACTCAGGCAAAAAGGCATGAAGCAGCTCTGTGGGAGTAGAAAATAGATGGACTCAAAAAATTTCCCAGCAAGAGAAATATTCAATAGTCCATGAAAAGCAAGGAGGAGTTGATAGTCTTGAGATACTTAAGGAGTTCCTAATACTGACTTCTTTACTTCTAATACCTAATCGCTCAGTCAAAAATAGCTACTTGTATGTCCTGTTCTAGAACCTGTGTTCAGCACTAAGAATTCAATGAGTTAGCCAGCCAAAACCTGCAAAAAACTAGAGGTGGTGCTGGGCACCATGACACACACCTGTAATTCCACCAACTCAGGAAGCTGAGGAAGGCAGATTGAGAGTTCAAGGCCAGAGGCAGCCTGAACAATTTAGCAAGACTGTCGAAAACAAAAATTAAAACAGGGGGGTTTGGGTGAAAATAAAACAAAACAAAACGTACGGGTGCGAAACAACTGATGTCACATATGAACTGCACGGGAAGAGCAACTGCAGAAACTATAGGCATCTGGATGAACAAAAAGTAGTAATCCAAACAAGAAAGGATAAAAACCTAACTAGGCCAGTAGAAAGGAGATGAAGTGTGCACAGGTGTGAGAGACCTTTACAAATTAATGTGCATTTCATTTTGTGATTAACTAAAATAAAGAAGGGGTTGGGGCTTAACTCAGTTGGTAGAGTGATACTCAGCGCACTTTGAGGCCCTGGGTTTGATCCCCAGCATCATGAAAATAGGAGGACTGGCAATCCACTCCTGAAGTAATCCCCCATCAGCCAGTTGAAAACCCTAGGAGGGTCACTATGATTTGGATCAGACTTGACAACACCTAACAACAAGAACAAGATAAAGAAACAAAAGAGGAAAAACTGAAAGAGCTTTCAGGATTTTGGGTGTGGTTGTATATGGTCAATATCCATGTCTTTCAACAAGACAGGGAATATAGAAAGGAAAGCATTCTGGTTGGGAAGCTGGCCCAGGAAGTAGGGTTTGAATTAAAAAGAGAAGCAAAAGCAAGGACAAAGTGTAAAGGAACACTAAAGAGAGCGACTCCTCTCTAATGGAAAAAGTAACCTCCTTCTGTAGCCAGGTAAGAATCATTACTTACAAAATTACTGATGAAATGTTTTGGCATCTGAAGAATATGGAAAGGTAAAAGATTGAAAGCTACAGATTTCAGACAGAGAGGATGAGAAAGAGTTGCCTACAAAAGAGATAAAGAGAGAATAGCCAAATATTGGTACAGTACTAGCAAAAGAGGGTATTAGAGAAGTCAAGGAAAAATAAAGTGTAAGGAAGAAAAAATAAGCCATGTTAAATGTTGCAGAACAGAGCAAGTTTGCCAAGCCTTTAAACATTAAAAGAAAAGTACCTGATGAGAATATTCAGTAGAGATTTTAATTCTTTCTAATTTAAGTCAGGGACTGGGATTTAGCTCAGTTGGTAGAGTGCTGTGCTGCAGTCTCTGAGGTCCTGAGTTCAATTCCCAGCACCCCAAAAATGGGAGAAGGACCTGGCAATCCACTCCCAAGGCAATCCCGAAACAGTCAGCCATTGAAAACCCTATGAGGGTCGCTATGAGTTGGATACCGACTCGATGGCACACAACAACAACAACAATTTAAGTCAGGGCTGGGATTTAGCTCAGTTGGTAGAGCATTGCGCTGCAGTCTCTGAGGTCCCAAGTTCAATTCCCAGCACCGCAAAAATGGGAGAAGGGCCTGGCAATCCACTCCCAAGGCAATCCCGAAACAGTCAGCCATTGAAAACCCTATGAGGGTCGCTATGAGTCGGATACCACTCGAGGGCACCTAACAACAACAGCAACACAATTTAAATCATGCCTGCAGCTGTACAACTATGGTGTCTGATCCCATCATATCTCCCAAGCTAAGCAGGGTTGGGCCTGGTTAGTACTTGGATGGGAGACCGCCTGGGAACACCATGCTGTAGGCTTAGGAGATGGACCTGGCAACCCACTCCCAAAAAACAAATCAGCCATTGAAAACCCTATGAATAGCAGAGAGGCAGCAACAATAGTGTTTCACCTATTGTACATAAGGTCACTATGAGCCAGACACTGACTCAATGGCACCTAGCAATGACAAAAAATTAAATTATAAACTGATTTTTTTTTTCAGAAATCCACATAATGATTTAAAAGATGTACATTGGTGGGGCTTTGCTCTGATAGAACTTATAATGTAGTTTAAAGTTTGAAATTGTAAAATGTATGTGAAGTGGCCCCAGGCTCATTGGTGCTAATAATCTTGGCCTCTCTATGCAGTTGAATGGCTCTTGGAGAAACACAGCATGGCCACTTGAACCCATCATTTCTGTCCTTGGAAAGGAAAAAAAGCCCCTGGATACTCCTGAGTAAGCAATGTTAGAGTGTCTGCACAAACCTAGTGTGTAACAAGACTCACATCTTATAAACAACTCCAAGAATTCTATACTTCCTTTCTTTCCTGTCTTGCCCCCATATGGGTTTCCACTGCTCCCAAATACTCAAGGCAGAAATTAATTCTCATTGGCTTATTTCCTCTTAAGGCTCAGGTAATAAAAATCAGAGATGAGGGAAAGCTAAGTACTGTAGGATCAACTATTTCACCATTCTTAGAGGATATATTTTTAAATCCAAGTACTATTTTTTTTATTGAATACACAAGTACTGAATTATCTTTTGGTAGTACTCTGAGTCAAAAATTGTGTACTATTTGCCAACTGAGTATTGGTATGGACACACGGTACACATAAATGGGGTTTATTGGAGCTGTTTGTTGCACATGCAGCTCAGGTATCTCTGGCCTAAGCATACTTCTCTGGAGGTAACCAATGCTCAGAGAATCAACCACACTCTGCATTATTTCTAATTCTTTCTTTCCTCTCATAGGCCTTGTCTTATTTTCACTATTGTAGGGAAAAATTGGGAGGAAATTGGCAAAAACTCCCAAACTGGGAAAATGGCTTTTGAGTATCTGGTTTGTAAATTAGAAATCTAGGGAAAATGAAAATAACTTGGTTGCATGATTGTACAAAACCCTTCCTGATTGGACAATTGGACTGAAAGCTGATTGGCTGAGGCCATTCCATGGGTGAACTATATAAGAAGCTGCGCTGCAGCAGGTGGACCCTTTTTTCTGCCTTCTCGCCCGTTCCTGCTTGGACCACCAATGAGGAAACGCCTCTCCTGCTGCTCTCCCCCAGAACTTCGGTGAGGAAAGAATGCTGTCCCGTTGCAATCATCAAGGAAAAGAACCTGCTCTCCATCTGATCACCCACGAAGCAACAACTGTCTCCTCGTGACCACCGAGACGACCAACACAGGTGTTTGCCCCTGGAAGGCAAAAGTGCCTGAGGCTTTTCCTTTCTCCTGTCTCCTCTGGGGTCCCAAGGGCCGCAGGAGTCCTTGACCCTCACCCGAGAGTCCTGAGTGAACTGTGTTTAGTATCTGTGTGTGTGGCGGCACCACCCGTCCGAACCTCCAGGCCGGAACGGGAGGCGTGTGCCCCATATAGAGTTGGCACCCAAACGTGAGGCCCAACAACTATGTCATGGTACTGATGTGTTGTTTCCTGCCATCAATACAAAACTATATTAAATCACAAAATATAACTATAGTTGCACCTAGAGAAAAGTTGGAGACATCCAAAGAAAAATAATAACTGTAGTCAACATACAAAAAGCTGTCAGAATGAAAAAAATGGTATTTATAACATTTTATAACATGTAAAGCCCTATCACTTCACTTCTTGGTCACTGTAATAGCACCATCTTATGCTCAGAGGTTATAAACTCAGAGATTAAATGACTTGACCAAGAATAAACTAACAAGTGGCTAATTTATGATATAGATCACAATCCTCTTACCCCATGTCTTGTGCCATCTTCTCTATACTATACCAATTAAGGAGTATTTTATGTAATTATTTTTTGGTGGTACTGGGTGGTTGAACCCAGGGCCTCCCATGTGCTGGGCAAGTGCTCTACCACTAAGCTGAAATCCTCAGCCTGTTTTTCATTTTTTACATTGAGATAAGGTCTTGCTAGTTTTGCAGGCTGCCTCTGGCCTCAAGCTCATGATCCTCCGGCCTCAGCCTCCTGAGTTTTGGAATTACAGAAGTACACCACGGTGCCTGGCCTATTTCTTCTGAGTAGTCAATCACTGACACTAAAAATTTTTAAGGAGTTAGATTTTTCCTGGATTTAAGAAGATTTTAATTCTTAAAACCATTTAACTATCCATCTGTCTAACACAACATGTAAGGATAAGTAAAAGTGGCCAGGCTGAGGCTAGATGGCCATCTGTCAAGCAGGATATTGAACTGAATGACCTTTAAGATAGTTTCCAACTTGAAGATCCCACGACTCTTTGGGCTAATGATGCTGTTTCAGCCAGTTGCCAAGTAACATGCTTTTGTTTTTCCTGCCTATCATACACAATAATGGCAATAACTATCATTTTCCTCATATGCCATGACAAATTTATATCATTGTGTCAAATTACAAATTAGCATTCCCAAAGTTTCTTATCTTTATAATATTCACATCTGTTCCAAAAATACTGCCCAAATTTCATTATTAAAAAAAGTATGAAAATAAGCCGGGTGCAGTGGCACATGCCTATAATCCCAGCCGCTGGGGAGGCAGAGGCAGGAGGATCGCAAGTTTGATACCAGAGGCAGTATGCATAACTTAACAAGACCCTGTCTCAGAAAGTAAAAAAATGGACTGAGGATACAGCTCAGTGGTGCGGCACTTGAAAGCGTGCAAGCGTGAGGCCCTGGGTTCAACTCCCAGCACCACACACACACAAAAAAAAAAAGTGTGAAAATAAAATTCTTTCAGTGAATGACATATCCTACAGAATTATCCCTAATTCATTCCCCTTTCTTTTCCTTTCTAGCTACCTCAATCACATCCTCCTCCATGTACTATTGCCTATACTGATTAATACAGTGACTCATCCATTCATTCTATGAACATTCATTGAATCTATGTGCAGATAACTCATCTAAAGGAAGAAAATTCAAGGTCGGATTCAGAATTGTAGTAGCTATCATGGCAGAGCTCAAGAATCAAGTCATGTCAATTCAGCATGTATTTATGAAGCAGCCAAAACTAGTTCAGATTCACCACCACCAATGACTAAGCTGGTTTCTCAAATCAGCTAAAGGTTTAAGTCTAGGAGGTACAAGATTCACTTATTTTGTTTTTTTGACTACAAACTAAATGAAACCCACCACTTTATAGGAGTACTCAGTATTGAACTGAGACACAAAGATTACAATCAAAAACATATACATACAAAAAATGATGTTTTACTACTAGAGAATACTTTGTTTTTAGCTTAAGAAAACTCATGCACCATGTCAAAATATTTTGAATAAAAACACTGTAAATAATATTTGTATACAATTTCAATAATTTTATCTTTCTATATAACAGAATCATTAAAAATAGTAACTTTCAAGAAAGTAAAAGTAGACAAAACCTTATCACATTAACAACTGTTTGGCTATCTATCTCTCTGCCTAGTGGTATACATGTTTACCACACAGTTATTACCCCTTCTGTATTACTTATATGTTTATATTTTTAAATATTATGTATTTTAGACCTATGTAGTAAAGCTGTTTTATTGTTGTGAGGTGCCATCAAGTTGGGTCTCACTCATGGCAACCTTATGTGCAACAGAACAAAATACTCTCATAACACTGCTGTATGTCAGTGCTTCTCTGCTATTCATAGAATTTTCAATGGCTGATTGTTTCAGGATTGTTCTAGGAGTGCGCTGCCAGGTTCTTCTCCCATTTTTTGCAGTGCGCGGATTCAAACCCATGGCCTCAGAGAGTGCAGAGCAGCACTCTACCACTAAGCTAAACCCCAGCCCCCCAGTAAAGTTGTATAAATGGTCAAACTACTATTTAAAAATGACCACTCAGGGGACAGTCCCTCCAGGGGCTGTGAGGCCCTAGATATCAAGGCATCAGAAGAAAATGACAAGCTTAATACATTTTTGTTTGTTTGGGGGCACTTGGGGGATGAATCCAGGGCCTCACACATACTTTGTGAGTGCTCTACCCCTGAGAGGCACCCCTAGCCCCTTTATATTTTTTATCTTGAGACAGCATCTTGATAAGTTATCCAGACTGCCTCTGTCCTCAAGCCTGTGATCCTCCTGCCTCCACCTCCCAAGTCACTGGGATTACAGACATACGTCATCACACCCGGCTATGCTTAACACATGTGAAAGAAGACACTACCAAGGGGCTGGAGCATGGCCAGTGGAAGAACAGGTGCATAATGTGTGCAAAGCCCTGCATTCAATCTCCAGCACACACACACACAAACACACAAACACACAAACACACACACACACACACACACACACACACATGAAAAGAAAAAGAAAGAAAGAAAAGGAAGGAAGGAAGGAAGGAAGGAAGGAAGGGAGGGAAAGAAAGAGAGAGAGAGAGAGGGAGGGAGGGATGGAAGGAAGGAAGGGAAGGAAGGAAGGAAAGAAAGGAAAGAAAGAAAGAAAAGAAAAGAAAAGAGAAAGAAAGAAAGAGAGGGAGGGAGGGAGGAAAAGAGGGAGGGAAAGGAAAGAAAGAAAGAAAGAGAAAGGAAGGGAGGAAGGAAGGAAGGAAGGAAGGAAAGAAGGGAGGGAGGGAGAGAAAGAACGGAAGAAGGTAGGAAAAAAAATGACCACTCAGTGTTTATTTTATTTAAGTATTTCAGAATGTTTACTATTTGTTAGAATAAGACCTAATGTCACAAATGAAAAGTTTGATCATTTACATTAAAATTAGAAGCAGTAGAATATTACTAATCAATATTTTCATACTACCCTTTATTATATTACAATGACAACTTTAAAGTTCACAGTTTACAAAACACATAGAATGTTTTATGAGCTCTCTGGGGGTAAGACCAGGAATGTGATTTTATTATTCCTTCTTTATGAAGGAAGAATTCATTTTAAAGGTCTTAAGATATGGTGGTTAACCATATTTTAAGGATTGCTACTCAGTAACAAAAAACTGTGTGTAGAGTTCAATTACTTGGCATAACCTAATGCTGTCATTCCAGTAGTTCATAGAATTTTAAGTAGATTAAATGGCCAGACTGTGTCTTACATATTTCAGACATGTAGTCAGGAGAGATCAATCCCTGGAGAAGGACATCATGTTTGGGAGAGTGGCAGGTCAACGCAAAAGAGGATCCACCAGATGGATTGACAATGTCTGCAACAATGGGCTTAAACATAAATAAGATCGTTTGCCTGGCACAGAATAGGCAAGTGTTTCAATCTGCTATACATAGGGTCGCTATGAGTCGGACTCGACTGGACGGCATCTAACAACAACAACAACAACAACCTCATGTTTGGGAGTCTGATGAGCCCTTAGATTGCTCCAACAAGGCAACCATCAATATAAGACCTAGTGTGAACACTATTAAAGTTCAGTAGGTAATAAAAAATGTTCTGTCCTTAACTTTACTAACCTTTTGATCACACTTTCATTTTAAGAACTCTATCGGCACCTAACAACAACAACAATTACATTATGTTATTTATTAACTCAGAATAAAAGACAAACAACATACTATTTTGTAGTTTGTTCTTTGTGACTCAATGTAAAATACTTGGACAGATATAAGCATAAAGGTGGTCAGAACTCAGAAAACTTCAGAACAAGCATGGCTTCTTCAAATGAAAAATAGGACAAAGCAACTTTAAATGAGGCAGGATAATATTTTCTATAAGGATTTCTCACTACATTATATTAGAATTTAGCCACTGTCTATGGCAGTGAACTTTTATCAAGGATTATGTTAATTTTTTATTAGGTCAGAAAGTATTTTTGAGCCAGATGCAGTGGTGCGCCCTATAATCCTAGGCACCTGGGAGGCATAAGCAGGATGATTGCAAATTAGAGGCCTGCTTCAAGATAAAAAGTGTGCTGGGGATAAACCTCAGAGGTAGAGTGCTTTCAAAGCATGCATGAGGCCCAAATTTCAACCACCTAGAATAGCAAAAGTCTGCATTCGTACCACTCTGGCACCTCATCCCACCAGATCTTGAAAGCTAAGCAGGGTCAGACCTGGTTAGTATTTGGATGGGAGAACTCCTGGGAACACCAGATGCTGTAGGCTTGGGAGAAGGACCCATCAACCCACTCCCAAAAATCAATCCGCCACTGAAAACCCCATGAATAGCAGAGAAGCACTGACAATCGTCTTTTGTACGTTGTACATAGAGTTGCTATGAATTGGCCACCAACTTGATGGCACCTAACAACAACAAGAATCACAGGAAAGAAAGAAAAAGTAAGAGAGAGAGAGAAGAAAGAGAACGAGAGAGAGAGAGAAAGAAAGAATATTTTTGGTGTTATTTTTATTAGTTCTATCACTACAAAATATATCTGGCATGGTCAGAAGGTCTACTAAATACGCAATTTCTGACAAATTCCTAGAGTTTTAAATTCTTAGGAACTAAGGCCGAAAGTCGTTGCTCATATTAACTTTTTATAAAATGATAAAGTCATCCAACTCACTACTAACCACTGTTTAGGGGGAAACAAAGGCTGAAATATAGTCACACAAGTGGTGAACCAAAGGCTTATCTGATCATTTGCACAAATTTGCTCTGCTTTAGAAATAGTAAAAAGATGAGCAAAAGAAACTATAATGTCACACTAGCCATAAAACAGTTTAGCTATCAAAGCGATAAAAACATTCAAATAATTATTTGTTGTACATAATTGCTGTGTGCCAAATTATCTGTGGTTCTTTGTTTTTGGACACATTGTAGGATTGTACTTTACCCCCCGATTTTTTAAAATAATGTGAGGTCATGTGAATTGCTTTACCAATGGAATATGAACAAAAGCTTTAACAGCTAGTATACAATTCTTTGTATTTTCTTCCCTCTGATAAAGCATCACATTAAAATGAAACTTCTGACAACACAGTTTTTGCACTAATTCCAATTGGCAGAGAAACCCGACCACCTGAATTGAGTTGGAAACTAAGTGAAAAATAAACCATTGTAGAAATCAAACCAAGATATCCTGACCAATACACTAACTTAAATAGTTCCATTTTATAGAGGATTAGGGAAAACTAAGAAAGAAAAACTAAATCCCAAAAGAATTTAATCATAATGCTTGATAATATTACTCTAATAAATTATGACTTTTAAAGTAGTACTAAAAGCATATTTTAAAATGGCAAAAAGGTTCATGATCATTTTTGGAATTTGGTAAGACACAATTTGATTTCTCCATCCAAAATGGAAGTAGATTTTATAATAATAATATTTAATTTTACTTTCTCAAAATGGTTTGTTCCAAAGGATACCTCACAGTTACACTACATCTTTCATTAGTAGTGAGTGTTGTTTTTAGGTGCTGTCAAGTTGGGTCCAACTCATAGTGACCCTATACACAACAGAATGAAACACTGTGCCATGCCTGGCACTCTGTCAGTGCTTCTTTGCTGTTCATGGGGTTTTCGATGGCTGATTTTTTTTTTCCCCCTCCGGGATTGTTTTGAGTATGGATTGCTACATCCTTCTCCCATTTTTGTGGTGCTGGGAATTGAACCCAGGGCCTCAGAAAGTGCAGAGCAGCACTCTACCAACTGAGCTAAACTCCAGCCCATTCATAGTGATATCTGCCTGATAGCCTATTGTTGTTGTTGTGTGCCATCGAGTCGGTATCTGACTCACAGCAACCCTCATAAGGTTTTTTTTCAATGGCTGTTTTGGGACTGCCTTGGGGGTGGGTTGCCAGGCCTGTCTCCCATTTTTGCGGTGTTGGGAATTGAACTAGGGACCTCAGAGACTGCAGTGCAGCGCTCTACCAACTAAGCTAAATCCCAGCAGCCTGATACCTTGATGAAAGAAGAAAAAGAACACTGACTATATGTCAGAAAATACAGTTCTCTGAATTTAAGTTAGATATGTCATAGCAAATGTCAATCAATTCCTTTTGGAGAGTGTAGGTCAACATAAATGGTAAAGAATACAATATAAAAATTTAAGCCTTTATTTCTCCAGATTTTTCTACTTGAAATTGACCTTCTAGAAATTATTCTCTAAATGTTCCCCGATACTTAAAATTTCATCTACTTCATTTCAAATTCATAGTTTATATATGTTTGAAGTTCTAATGATTCTTTGAAATTTGTAATATTTAAAAAATTGCTATTTACCTATAAACAATATTATTTCTGAAATACTAGTGCTTTCTAAGCCTAAAACTGTCAGCTGAAAATAGACTCTAACTTTCAAGGAAAAAAAAACCATAAAACACATACAAATTTCCTAAGTTACCACCAGCTAGAGAAATTTTAGTCACAGATATTCTTGGGGGGAAGTAACACCTTTTTTGAAACTTTAGTAAGAGCTTCTTAAAAGGATCTATTTCACTGTTATATAATATAAAGTGCTTTCGTTTCCACAGTTCTCTACAATTAATGTGGCAAATCACTTCATGGTACTGTATACTGGGTTCCCTACTCATGCTGTTTCCTGAGAGTTTGCAGGAGCTCAGTCATGCAACTCCTGGCCACCTCTCAGTGTCTTACTCTCTCTTGTTTGGAAAGGAAGAATGACTCATCCTACCGGGAAACACAGGCCTTTCTTTAATTTCTCATTTTATTCAGAACCAGATTGGAAACCATATTTATTATGCCTCTGAAGAGACGCTCTCCACCCTCTATGACAAAATTATCTAATAGGAGTTGTCAAGAGCAGACAGAAATTGGTTTGAGAAGTCATAATATTAGTTTATCTGTTACATAAGCCACGTGTGGGTATAAATATTTTGTAAAAATCTCCCACAACATGGTGTGGATATCAGCCCATCTGAGTAAAACACCCTTGCATGTCACAGAACAGAGCACTGAACCACTTGACCTGTCACAACAGGTTACAGGTATGCCAGGAAGCTGATCCCTTTTACCCTAAGGGTGGCTAACAAAGCCTGGGGCAGCCAGAGCCTTCAGGCCAATCAGCAGCAAGTTAACCCAAGGTGCTCTCCAAATACCCTCACTTTTTACATGTGTGCTGTGGCATGAATAAAGCTGGAAGACACTACCACAGAAGTAGTAGCTGAATAACAAAAGTTAACTGTGACAGCTTAGTTACCTGCCAGTGGCATGGCACATTCTTGCTCAGGATGCCATGGGCTACAAACATAAAATTATAGACTACTGTGGGTTAAATTACAGAATTTCAATGCATTTTTCAAAGAAAGAAGTATTGCACCAATTTTTCTATGTCTCAAAATAAATCTTACTAGGCTCTTACACTCACTCTGTGGAAGTCAAGTAACTGTGGCTCATAAGTCTTTCTAAAGATTTAAGCCACGAACAAATAGTTTACCTCAGCTGACAGAATACATTTTTTCTAGGCAGATGTTTGTGTTTATTAGCATCACCTCTACTTAGACTGCAATTATATAAATATGAAATAATTTTTATAAAGTAATAAAACTGAGTTCATTGTCAGCTGAGCTCTAGAAAACTAAGAAATTGTTAAGAACTATTTCTATGTGAAAAAACACGTCTGCATTTTTGTACATTTTGAGCTCTTCATAGAAGTTGTAATACAATCTTGATTTAATATGTTTAGGCCTTAGTTACTTTATCTGTTATCTGAAGATTACAAAGCCAAGCAAATCCAAATGCTGTTTAAAAAAACAAAACAGGAATACTTTTAAAGTTTGTAATAGAAAAAGATGGTAAATAAAGACTATTCTGCCTGTAGTTAATTAGTGGAGAGTGTTTTCTCAGTACCAAAAAACTAGTGTGTTACAGAATCCAGCAGTTTATAGAAACATTGTAGTTGAATTGAAATATAAAAGGATAAAACACATCGAGAAAATGGGCATAAAATAATCGACTAATCACAATCCAAAGGAATAATCTTAATTTCATTTAATATATATACAAAAAGGTTTTTCATGGTGTATGGCTTGTAGATCTCATGGGAGCTGAACCTGGTAACAGGGGAATTGCTCCCTGAAATTTTCTGCCCAACAACCCTCTTGTGGGGCACAACAATAACTCAGTAGAGCCTACTGGTTAAGAATGAGATCTGAAAACTGGGTATTAAAGCTTATTCTTAAGAAAGCTACTTAATGTTCCATTTGTTTGGCTCCAATATAAGAATAAAGCCAACCAAAGAGTTTGTATTAGCCAGATGGTTTGGTGCTGAGGCAGAGAAATCAACCTAAACAAATTTATATGGGGGAGAGTTTTAACCAAAACTCACAGTCGGAGATTTCTGCCCATACAGGCAGGCAGCCATATGGCGTGGCAGTGGGGCAGGCGGGGCAGACGGCAGGACCCATGGCAGACCACCCCTCTCAGCATAGGAAAACAGGAGCAGGGAGCAACTGGAACTCAGCTCTCAATATAAACCTCCAAGAGTGCCCCCCACCCCCCGCAGCCCCGCCCAGGAAGCAGCTTCTACAAACCCCGAATTCCATCTCCCGAATTTCCATAACCTCCCAGGACCAGCTGGGGACCCAATGTTTAAACACATGCCTTTTGGGGGACATTTGGATCCAAACTGTGAGAGGGCTGTTTTTTATTAAAAAATAAAAAATAAATAAGACCTGTAAGGCATTTAACAGTAGCTGGCCTACAGTAAGCTCGGCATGGTGTTAGCTACTTTTTCTTATTCAGTATTATCACAGGACCCCAGCCACCATGGTAACCCCCACCCCACTGTACACTGATTGTTACCTACACTAAACTTACAGACACAGAAATGTTAAAATTAACTTTAAAAAATTAAAATCCACACTTTGTTTATATTTCCTTAGTTTAGTTATATTTCCTTAGTTTATATTTCCTTATTTTGCCTAGTGTCCTTTTTGTTCCAGGGTACCACATTACATTTTGTCCTTAGGTATCCTTAAATGCCCCCTAGCTATGACAGTTTCTTAGACATTGTTTTTGTTGACCTTAAGAACTTTGAAGAGTACTGGGCAAGCATTTTATAAAAGCTCCTCAGCTGAGCTCTCTCTAATGTTCTTCTGTTGATTGTTGTTACTAGGTACCATCGAGTTGAGTCTGACTTAGCGACCCTATGTACAACCCAACAAAACACTCCCCGACACTGTGCCATGCCAGGCATATTGTCAGTGCTTCTCTGCTATTCATAGAGTTTCCTGTGGCTGATTGTTTCAGGAGTGGGCCACCCCATCCTTCTCCCTAGCCTACAGCACCTGGTATTCCCAGGCATTCTCCCACCCAAGGACCAACCAGGCCCCACTCTATCCAAGATCTGACGAGACTGGACACCAGGGTGGTATAGACTTCCCATGATTAGAATAAGGTAATTGGGTTTCTAGGAGAGATAACCACTTAGGATATGTGCTATGTATATAATTGTTGACATTGACTTTAATGTTCTGGCTGAGAAACAGTCAGGTTTCTCTACTGTAAAGTTGCTTGTTTTCCCCTTTCCATCCTATACTCTTTGTAAGGAAACCACCAGGAGCAGACTGTAGTAGAGAGTATAGATAAGGTTTATTAAAAGATAGTACACCTTTAAGGAATAATGACGATGAAAACTGGGGCATCTGGAGAAAATTAGGGAAACCTGGAAAGGAATTTGGAAAAACCTGTGTTGTCTGGGTGAATTGGCAGAAGGATGTTTCTACTCCCCAGGGGAAGGTGAAGGAGACAGAGAGGACAGGAGGGTAAATCGACATTTAGAAGAAAAGGTACCTTGGGTACACTGAGCTGGTGGGCCCCAGAGAAGGGAGAGGTGTGGATGTGGTTACTGAAGAGAGAAGAGCAAGGAGTGGAGATGAAGGAGAGAGAGGAAGAGAGAGGAGTGAAGAGGAGTATTTGGAATTCTTGCAGGAAGGAAGTGTATATTCACCAATTTGTTTCATGTGGACTTATAGATAGTACCTTTACTAATTTTTTAAACATTCCCTTACTTTTGGCATTACCAGAGCTTCTCATGGTATATTTCCTGCTCCAATCCTATAAGCAGCATTATTTTTCCAAAGCAGTCTTATTATTTAATAGGGCATAGTTATTTTGTTGGGCTGGGATTTAGCTCAGTTGGTAGAGTGCTGCACTGCAGTTTCTGAGGTCTGGAGTTCAATTCCCAGCACCGCAAAAATGGGAGAAGGACCTGGCAATCCACTCCCAAGGCAATCCCGAAATAATCAGCCATTGAAAACCCTCTGAGGGTGGCTATGAGTTGGATACTGACTCTATGGCACATAACAACAACAAGTTATTTTGTTGAATAAAAGCCCTCTCAGTTGGCAGAGGAAGCAAATATATGTGTATGTATATTCACCTAAGTATATATACACATGGTATAAACATTTCTATATGTGACCACCTATGTATACAGGGCGCTGAACTAAAGCTTTTATTACATTTTCTCCAGCTAATCCACTGTGCTATTCCCCTTGCTTAGTAAATTCTAAGAGAAACTGTTAGTAACTTATCTGATTAAAACATATTGGAAATAAAACATTTTTTCACTAAAATTTCTGGAACTATTCCATGTGAAACTGAACTTTTTTAACTAAATTTTAGCCAGAACACAACTTAATTAGAACTGGATGAAATGAAAAAAATCTACAATGCAAGGTTTTCAAAAGTGATACCAAAAGCACCTGTCAGTTAGTGGTCAGTTTATTGGTTCACTCCATGAACTCAAGTTTTTTGAAAATGTGCTTCCCTACTCATGTAAAGGGCTGGGATTAAGCTCAGTTGGTAGAACACTGCGCTGCAGTCTCTGAGGTCCCGAGTTCAATTCCCAGCACTGCAAAAATGGGAGAAGGACCTGGCAATTCAATCCCAAGGCAATCCCGAAACAGCCATTGAAAACCCTATGAGAGTCGCTATGAGTCGGATACCGACTTGACAGCACCTAACAACAACTCATTTAAAACTATGTAAACAATATTCTTGTTTACTTCTTCATAATACACATCACAAATTTCCAAAATGTACCATTTGAGACTTTATACAAGCCCTACAAAACAATTTTCTCTAAATTTGAATGTTACGGAGAGTCATTTATTTATAGACTCACACAAAATAATAAACCCAGTATTTGCTAAATATTTTTTTAATTCTATTAATTTCTATTTCCTTACCTTTAAAACTCTCACATAATGACACCTATCTTTCTTGGAACAGAACTATAACAATTGGGGAAATGTGTAGCAGTACACAGGCACTAAAATAATTCAGGCTCGTGCTATTAATTTTAGAATAAATTTTGATGACAGGCACATTCACAAAACTCATTTTTAAAGTATTATTTTAAAACTAAGAATTTAAAACACATAAATGGGTCCATATCCTTCATCATTTTTAGTAAGCATTAGTTAGTTATCTGGATTTTTAAAGCTATAGTCATATACAATTTTTAAGATATCACAATATCTCTGATTCACCAAGGAATAATATTGGCTCATTATTATTAACATTATGATGTTAGAAAATAGTATCCAAAGATAATAGTTTCTAGACTCTCCTATAATAAAAAAACAGCCAAATTAGATTGTATGACTAATTCTTTATAACAGCTTTACATTACTGTTATTTCTACAGTTCTTTTAAAATTTTCTTTTATACTGACAGCTAACTTAGACTTCAGTAAATGTCCTCACAAATTTTTGGAAGACAATCTGAGGCCCATTTTTTTCTAATAGCCTCAAAAGGCTATTGCCCATTTTTATAAAGCAATAAATATAATGTTGAAAACCTTTTTTAAAAATAAAACTAACCTACAAATAATACTCTCTTACTTTTACTATATAAACTTTTATTATGTAAACATGATCAAATTTTAGTTTGTACCATATTATACATTGAGTGTCCCTTATTCAAAATGACTGAGAGCAGAAGAGATTTGGATTTGGATGTGGGGGAGATTTTGGAGTATCTAACACGTACATATGGGAGAAGGGCCTGGCAATCCACTGCCAAGGCAATCCGGAAACAGTCAGCCATTGAAAACCCTATGAGGGTCGCTATGAGTCCGATACCTAACAACAACAACAACACGACGTACATAATATCTTGGGGATTAAATGCAAATGTAAACACAAAATTTATGTTTCATATATACCTAATACACATAGCCCAGAGGTAATTTCATACAATGTTTTAGAGTACTGGAGATTTGACTGTGACCTGTCACATGAAATTCTGAACTTGTGACATTATGTCAGCACTCAAAAGTTTCAAATTTTATAGCATTTCAGATTTCAGATTTCCACATGAGGAATACTCAAACTCCACCATCTATTTCAATCCCTGCCAAAGCAGAATTCTGAAAATAAAATGAACAGAAAGCTAAAAATTAAGACTACTCATAATTTAATCAATTTAATCTGGCAAATTTTAAGGGGCAAAGTGCAGCTGTTCAAAGGAGTAAACAAAGGTTGACATCAGTACCGAGAAAAAGTTCTCAGAAATAAAAATACTTCACAAAGGATGAAACAAAAATAACTTTTCTAGGATATTTTAGAGTGGAGGACAGAAGTAGTATTACCAAGACTGTTGCATAGGTAATACACAGCCACAGAAATTATAAGCCCCCATACGAATGAAAGAATGTCAAGAACCACATTTCAACTAAATCTTTAATGTTTCAATATTTTGTGACATCTCTGAATTGTGTTATATCATTAATAGGGGTATCTTGTTTGGATTTTAAAATTGAAAAAGAAGTAAGGAAATGTTAGGTGTATAGAAGATTTTTAAGTAAAATGTTGTGATAAGATAATTCCTTATAAAATTTATTACATGCATATGACGGGACACTTTATCCCTAATTATCAGTGCTTCAAGCTGAGATGTAGGAAGAATATTGACATGTGTACTTCATAAATATTAAGTGGAAAATGGTAAAACATATCTATAGACACTGATTTTATAGGTAAAATAAGTTAGAAAAAAATAAGTTAGCTTTTGGAAATAAGCAATTTTTTCAAAATCAAAGACAGATTTTAACATCTTAGATGTCTGTTTGAGTTAAAACATAATACTGCTTGGGTCACTGAATCTACTGCTTTATATCATTTAAATTTCAAACCTCATCTCAATTTATATTTACCAAGAATCTATTTATTATTAGATCACCTCTAAATTTCTCTCACATATTTTTCATGTAAACAAGTGGAAATTTATTTCCCTTAGGAGTACACTTTTACAAAATGAAAGTGTTAAAGAAATTGGACAGGAAGTAAATACATTCTAAAACCTACAGTGTCCTGATAGCAAAGGAAAAAAATTCCACAGCCTTGCACAGCCAACAGCAATGAAAATAGCACCTTTGTTTGTTATTCTGGTTCCATTTGAATTTTCTTTGCCTTTTATTTTTTTAAATTGGCCTTTACCTACAAAATAGGTGTTATTCTTAACTTGAAAATATGCCACCAATGATCCAAATCAAAAGATTAAAATCCTTTTATCATAAGTTAAATTTCCATTAGTCATCAAATTAGCAGTAAGATTTTCTTTTATTAAAAATGTTAGTGAGGTACAAAGTAGTAAGGCTTTTCCTATTGCCATTGTGCACGTATTACATCATTTTGGTTACATTTACATCAATTTACATAATTTACAAAATCCTTTAATAAATATGTGGCAAAAATCATATGCAATCATGGATTATATTCCCATTTTTTCCTATGTATTCATGTAGTTGCATCATGTAACTTGAGATGGTCCTCTCCCTCATTTGAACCCTCCACGTCATTTCCCCTCACATCTCTTCTTCCACAATCTTTGCTCCCCCCAAGGGCCCCTCACCCTTTTTGCTAATTAGCTTATATTTTCCCTTCTTAGAGAAGCCTGATTATTCTTTTTTATATATCTGCGTATTTATAGGTTTTTTTTTTCCTCACTTCAAGTTAGCTTTAGTTCCCAGATATGAGTGAGAACATATGGTATTTCTCTTTTTGGGCCTGGCTTTGTTTGATTAAGGTAATATTCTCCAGTTCCATCCATTTTGCTAAAAATGGCTTTATTTCATTCTTTTTCATTGAAAAGTAATAATCCACTGTATATATACACCACAATTTTTATCCATTTTTCTGTCGATAGACATCTTGATTGATGCCATACCCTTGTAATTGTGAATAGTGTGGCACTGAATATGCAAATGCAGGTGTCCTTATGTTATGATGACTTATCATCCTTTGGGTATATTCCCAGGAGTGGTATAGCTGGGTTGTATGGCAGTTGTATTCTTAGTATTCTAAGGTATGTTCATATTGATTTCCAAAGTGGCTAAATACTTTACAATCCTATCAGCAGTGTAAAAGTGTTCTTTTTTCTTTGCATCCTCACTAGCATTAGTTCTTATTTCTTTTGTTGATCTTGGCCATTCTTATTGGAGTGAGATGGAATCTCAGTGTGGTTTTGATTTGCATTTCCCTAATGGCTAGGCATATTGAATATTTTTTTCAAGTGTTTCTTGATCCTTCTAACTTCTTCCTTTGAGAACCATCTGTTCATTTCCATTGCCCACTTATATATTGGGTTATTTGTTATCTTGGTATTTGCTTTCTTAAGTTCTTTGTATATTTTTGAAGTTAGTCCTCTGTCCAATTATAGGACGAAAAGATTTTCTCCCATTCTATAAGCTCTCCCTTAACTCTGTTGATTGTTTCCTTTGTTGTACAGAAGCTTTTTAATTTCTTGAAATCCCATCCGTTAATTCTTGGTGCCATTTCCTGGACAGTTGATGTCTTATTAAGGAAATATCTTCCTATGCCTATGTGTTGGAGCATGTTTCCTATCTTCTCTGCTAGTAGCTTTAAGGTTTCCTGTTTTATGTTCAGGTCTCTTATCCATGTCACATTGATTTTCATGTAAATTGAGATACACGGGTCTATTTTCAATTTTCTGCAAATGGATATCCAATCTTCCTGGCACGTTTTGTTAAAGACACTATCTTTTCTCCATTAAAAGTTCTTAGCCCCTTTGTCAAAAATCAGATGGCTATAGTTGTGTGGGTGTATCTCTGGGTCTTCGATTATGTTCCATTGGTCTTCAAGCCTATTTTTGTGCCAGTACCAAGCTGTTTTTGCAACTATACCTCTGCACTATAGTCTGAAGTCAGGTATAATGATCCAGCCTGCATTGTTTCTGCAGTTTAAGATTGTTTTGGCTATCCACAGTCTTTTGTGCTTCCATATGAACTTTAGGACTTTTTTCTATTTCTGCCAAGTCTGTCATTAAAATCTGAATGAGGGTTGTATTAAATCTGTAAGTTGCTTTTGATAATATAGCCATCTTTAAAATATTGATTCTCCCAATTCATAAGGAAGGGAGATTCTTCCATCTTCTAGTACGGTCTGCAATTTCCTTCTTTAGTGTTTTGAAGTTTCCTTGTAGAGATCTTCAGGGTCTTTGATTAGATTCCTAAGTATTTAATGTTTTGGTGGGCTATTGTAAATGGGACTGTCACCTTGATTTCCTTCTCTTCATGTTCACTGTTGGTGTAAAGGAAGGCTACGGATTTTTATATGTTAATTTTGTATCCGACTACTTTGCTGAAGTAGTTAATTAGCTCTAAGAGTTTTCTAGAGGAATTTTTGGGGTCTGTTAGGTAAGGGATCATGTTGTCCATGAATAATGATAATTTCACCTCTCCTTTGCCTATCTGTATCCTTTTGATTTCTTTCTCTTGGCTGATTACTCTGGTTAGGACTTTGATCACAACATTGAATAAGGGAGAAGAGAGTGGACAGTCTTGTCTTGTTCCTGGTCTTAGAGGAAATGGTTTCAATTTTCCCCATTTAATATGATGTTGGCTGTAGGTTTGTCAAAGATGGCCTTTATGATGTTGCGGTATTTCCCTGTTACGCCCAACTTCTTCTGGGTGTTTATCATGAAAGGATGTTGCTCTTTATCAAAGGCCTTCTCAGCATCAATTGTGATGATCTAGTGATTTCTGTCTACAAGTCTCTTGAAATGTTCA
>VMDO01013312.1:0-58710 GCA_007922755.1 Pedetes capensis
TCACATTGAAGACGAAGGTGTGTCTGACTCATGCCATGGTATTTTCAGTGGCATCATATGGTTGTGAAAGCTGGACATTGAACAAGAGAGACAGAAAAAGAATTGATGCTTTTGAATTGTGGTGCTGGAGACATCTATTGAATATACCATGGACTGCCAAAAGAACCAACAAATCTGTCCTAGAAGAAGTGCAACCAGAAGAAGTGCAACTGCGTCTTACATATTTCGGACATGTAGTCAGGAGAGAACAATCCCTGGAGAAGGACATCATGTTTGGGAGAGTGGCAGGTCAACGTAAAAGAGGAAAACCCTCCACCAGATGGATTGACACAGTGTCTGCAACAATGGGCTTAAACATAAATAAGATCGTTTGCCTGGCACAGAATGGGCAAGTGTTTCAATCTGCTGTACATAGGGTTGCTATGAGTCAGACTCGACTCGCTGGCACCTAACAACAACAACACTATGTAGCCTGCAGCACTGTGGTGTCCGATCCCATCAGATCTCAGAAGCTAAGCAGGATCCAGCCTGGTTAGTACTTGGATGGGAGACCGATGGGAGACCGCCTGGGAACAAGAGGTGCTGCAAACTTGGGAGAAGGATCCGGCAACCCACTCCTAAAAATCAATCTGCCATTGAGAACCCTATGAATAGTAGAGAAGCACTGACAATAATAGTATTTCACTTGTACATAGGGTCACTATGAGTCAGACACCAACTCGACAGCACCTAACAACAACAATGTAGCTTAAACTTGCCCTGATCTCATTATCCTCCTGCCTCAGCCTCGCAAGTACTAGAATTATAGGTGTGTGCCACCATGCCCAGATTGAGAGGTTATTATTTAGTGGGCACAGAATTTCAATATGGGATGAATTAGTGCACTTCATCTTATTATTTTACTAAAAACATTGTCTATGTAGCTAATATTATGTTTCTCTTGGATGGCCATGGTCTAGAAACTTAACATTTTGTAGCTAATTATAATTAGTGGTCATAATTCACAAATATGTTTAAAAAAATCTTGGCAGGATTTACTTTAATAAATTCAGGTGCTTGACCTATATCTAGCTACGGGTTTGAAACAGCACTGGTTTGAAGCGCACTAAGGCAGGGACTCATTCCTATAAACTGCCCCAAGGATAGGAGCCAAGTGAGTTTCAGAGATGGGCTTTAGGCTAGACAAAGGGCAAGCATTCATGTCAGGGTGAAAGATAACTTCTAATTTTCACAGGGAGTTTAAGAAACTAGTAAACACATTCCCAGAGTCCAGGGACAGAGTAACATTTGGACAATGGCATTTAATTTGGAACTAGTTTTGTCACTGTGCTACATGAGAAAGATGGCATGTGTTGATAAAACATGAAATGTCTATTCCTCATACCTCAGGGGGAAACTTTTAGTATCTCTGTCCCTTTACTCCCTCCTCCATAGAAAAGGCTGAGTAACTTATACCACAGGTAAATTTAGAAAAAGGCAAGGAGGATGAAACATCTTTCTCTCTCTGGTCAGTATGTCTACAGGACAGATCACTTTTATGTGCTAAGGACACAGGCCCCAAAGTTGGGCCCTAGGATCCTTCTTTTATTGTCCCCAAGATGAAGCCAGGTGGCAGTGGGGCTGGGTTTCAGGGTAAGAGTGCTTGCCCCCAGGATAAACTAACTCCTATTTTTCTGCAGGAGGGCTGCCCCAGGGTCCCAACTAGATACGCAGTCCTCAAATATTAGACAACTTAACTATGGCTGCTGATCCACATGATGATCTGCCATTCTACTTTGCTGTTGTTGTTAGGTGCCATCAAGTTGTATTCGACTCAGAGATCCTACATAGAAGAAAACACGACCAAACACTGCCATGCACATGATCTTTTTATGCTGAGCCCATTGTTGCGGTCACTATGTTTCTTCTCATTTTGAGTCACGCCACATCAGCAAAATGAAGTCCCCAGGGCTTTGCTCCATTCCTATCATTAGGGTCAAGTCTACTTTGAGGAAGAAATTCTTCCTCAGTTGTTTCTTGAATGCCTTTCTGCCCAAGGGGCTCATTTTATGGCAATATATTTGACAGTGCTTCTCTGCTATTCGAAAAGTTTTTGATGGCTAATTGTTTTGGCAATGGGCTGCTGTGTCCTTCTTCCTAGTCTGTATTAGTCTAGAAGCTTAGCTGAAACCTATGGGTGACCCTGCTGGTATCTGAAATACTAGTGGCCTAGCTTTCAGCATCCCAGCAACACACAAGCCTGTGCAGTACGACAAGCTGACGGATACTTGGGGGCACTCTATTAACCTCAAAACTGAAATTTTGAATTCCATTTGTTTGCATCCTAGGTATCATTTCTCAATTGGTTCACAATTTGACATGGGGAGAAAGGCACTCATAATTGCCTTGCCTAATCCTAACAGCAGTTTTTAAAATAAGAATGACGACAGCGCAGAAATGTTCCATGCATGCCTTTTAAAAAAACATCCATTTGATGAACATGAAGGGAGAAGCGATAGTTCTGTAAGGGAATTTGATGTGCAAAGCAGGTAAAATGCTGCAGGACTGCACAGCTGGCTTAAAGCTGGAGTGTTGCAATCTGGAGTTACAATCAAGAAGACCAAGCTAAGTGTGTGGCATCCATGTTTAAATGATACATGCTGAGTTCTTGCTACTTTCAAGTACCACGGTAGAGCTTTCTTTAGCTCATTTTGTAGGAAAAGTCAAAACTACGTTGGCAACTTTCTTAAACAGACTTTAGCAATTGCTATGGTTTATATGCTGAATGTCTACCAAAGGCATATGTTTCATAGACTTGGTTGCCATGGTAGCACTATTGGGAGGCTTGGAAACTCTGATAGGTGGAGCCTCATGAGAAGTCCTTAGGAATGCTCTCTAAATGGACTGGGAAACCCTGGGTCATTTCTTTCTCTGTCCTTCCTCATTGATGAGGGCAGTAGTTTTGCTCCACCACAAGCTCCTGCCATAGTCCCAAAAGCAATGGAGCCAACAGACCATGGATTGGAACCTCTAAAACTGTATGCCAAAAAATCCTTTTCTGAATATAAGTTGGTTGTCTCAGGTATTTTGTTACAGTGACAGAAAGCTGACTGACACAGTATCATACAGCTATAGGTACTTGGAAGTTATGTAATCTAAGGATGAAACCTGGCTGTCGGGAAGGCAGACATGTAAGAGCAGACAGACTATGAAATATGAACCCTTTAGCAAATGCAGAATATTATTTTTAAGGTGACCCACAGCCCAGTTTCCAGAAAACAGTATTATCTCCTATTGTGAAGACCCCAGTTAGTGGTTTGAGACAGCTAGGAAAGTAACTGTTGAGGAAGAGAAGCAGGTGGTTGGAACCTAGAGTGCAATTTTGGCAATTTTGGCTCTTGACAGCAAATAAGAGCACAGCCAGGGTGGTAGAATAGCATTATCAACAGAAAGCAACTGTCAGGCTTGTGGTGAGATGAGACATTTTTCTGGTGGTTGGATATTCAAATAGATTGGTACACAGACTAGGAGCTTGCAATTTTCCAGTTCAAAAGAATAAAAGGTAGAATGAAAGACAGGTGAATAACATGCAACAGAAAATGAGATATTATTCCCACAATCTATTTTTGATGTTTGATTTCCATAAGTCTGTACCCAGTAAGTAAAAAGAATCTTTCCATTTTACTCTCAAGAGTGTTGACTTTCTTGACAAAGAATTTAAAGTGTTTCACACTTTTATTTCTAAAGAAACTATATTTTGAATGTTTCATTCAAAGATCTGAAGAAGAGACTCAATTTATTAGCAATGTGTGTGGGCAGAAAGTTCCTTTCCCATCTACAGTTAAGAAAATGTAGGAGGGTATTCATTTGTCACAGGAAAATCTCCCTGAGAAATGTACGTTAGGCTGTGATTAACTCTGAGAGTGGGCTTCTTTAAGAATTCCTTCCTGGTCTAGGATACTAAAAGCAGCATTATTAGTCATCAGAGTGTCTGGGATCAATGTCTCTCAGTGAGGGGAACAGGAAGGCAGGCCCACCTAACACTGGGTGTGCACGGTTTGGGTGGTGTGAACCTACCTTGCTTAAGAGGGACCTGCACATACACCCACAGCATTGCCACTCTGGCTGTGCTCCCAAGCCAGGCAAGGACCCAGCCAGGTTTCTCAGCAGAGGCATAGTCTCACAGAGTTCCAAACTGTACACTGGTTCCTTCTCCCGCTTCCAACCCCAGTTCCATTCCCCGGACCCAGAATCTTTCCTTCTCTCTGGACCTTTTCAGAGCTGGGCCCATCCTCTTTATAGTTTCTGCATCTCTGTGTGTTCCACTTCACAGCTGCCTTCTCCCCTGGGGGCACACTGCACTTCTTTCTGCATACAGGGGGCAGTGCCTGCCCCCATGCCTTCAGTGTCCTTCCCTCAGAGTCTTCCATTTGTAATCCACAGAGGGCAGCTTTTTCAAACAGTGAGAATGAAAGAACCACCTCCCTATGATGCCCGTGAGGTTGCGGCTATTAGATCAATCTCTGTTTTTATTTTCAGTCCCCAAACACTTCATATCAATGTGCCCCACAAGTAAAATAGATCAAATCAGGGGAAGGTGGGGCAGGGATGGAGATCAGCCAGTCAACATCCTGTGTGGCAAAGGCTTCTTGTTCCTGACAGCATTTTTAAATGGTCAGAATTCTGAAACCTGGCATAGAAAGACAGAAACTATCTTTCTGGATCATTTCACCTTAAACCAGCATACAGAACTTATGTCTGAGAACTTTCTCTTTAGAATTACCACCTTAGTGTGATCTAAGAGCAGGCTGCACTCAAATATGACCTACTTAGACTAAACTCCTGCTTGCAAACACCCCATGCTAGAGGAAAGGGCTTTGGGCTTCTGGCTCTCAACTGTGACGAATCCTAGGTTACCCTGGAAATGAGGCAGAAAACTGCAAAGAGCCTGACCAGCAAAGCAGAAAAGAGGACAAAGAAGTTGAACCTCATTTATAAAAGAAACAGTATTATTTCACCTCATATAATGATATTTTTATAAATGTAATAACAACTCTGGAAGGAAAATTCATGATTGTATAATCTTTCTAAAAATAAGTTGTGAAATGCCAGCTATTAACTAAAATCAGAAAATGCTGAAATTGCTGGGCATAATGGCCCAGGCCAGTAATCCCAACATTGGGGAGGCTGAGGCAGGACTGACTCAAGTTTGAGGGCAGCCTGGACTACACAGTGAGACCCCGTCTCATAAAAAAGGAAAAGAAAATGCTCTAGTTAATGAAATTTACATCCAAATGGTACAATTGGGGAATGTAACTTTTCCTTGAATTTGTACTTTTTGTAGTCCTGACTCTTCACTATTATGATGTTGACATGTGACAGGATTAGGCTGTAGTTTATTTCATTATCATCTTTTTAAAAGTTTAATTACATTTCAATATTACCATTGTATTTTTAAGCACATATAACCATCTGGTTACATTTTCCTATATTTTATCATTACTCTTTTTAAAAGAGGTATCAGAAATACACTTATAATAAAATGGGATTTTAAAAACAGAAAATGAGAACCAAGAGACAAAGAATGTTTTGACAATAAGCCTATTTTCACACATTAAAAATGAAAGAAAAAAATCCTAAAAAAAGAGGCCCATATGGCATTTACATTTCATATTTTTCAATTATCTAATAGTTTTCATAATTACTCAGACACTTGAATTATCACAAACACTGCAAGTATAGTTAGTTTATTTTCAAAAGTATATTTTTAATTATGATATGGGCTGAGAAATAAAACAAAAAAAGGTAACACCCAAAATATGTTCCCCAAGCCCATTTTGGAGGCATTCAATGAACACGTCTCTCTTGTCTACTAAGCAGGCTGGTCATGCTTGGCCCAGAATTCCTGAATAATGATGATTCATTTCCAAAATTTTTCTTATTGTGTTACATCTTCCATTTATACCTTTGACAGACCAGAACTAATACTAACCCAGAACCATTTTTCAGGGAACTGAGAGTATAGTTTTCAAATACTATCTGTGCATAATATAGTGATTAAAGCATACTATTGGGAAATGAAAGCTTAACAAAATCTTGCTGAAACACAATTGAGAGTCTGTATGAAATCAGTAAGATCACAGAAATATCTAGCATTATACCTTAGTTTCTATTAAGTACTTTAAAAAGTATTTAATACTGAAGGTACTTAGCACAAAACTTGAATTTGAATTCTTGATTTATGTTCTAAAATTTTTCACTCTTAAAATATTAGATAAATGTGAAAAAAATTGTGTTAAATTCTTCTACATGTAAACCAGTTGTCATCCATTCATATATTTTTCTATTTTACTTCTTTACCAAAAATCGTGTGATGTCTGATCCATGCTTTAATGCTAGAGACTGTCTTCTCACTTGACTTCTTTTCTTGGCTTGGTGAGCAGTTCTCTAAAAGTTAATAAATATGCATAACATACATTAGGAAAAAAGTACTGGCTACAGAAACTCAAAGACTTTGTATTTTTAGTCTGGAAAAATCCACACTATTAATCATACTCAGTGCTTAGCCATTAGGGGGTGCTCCAAACCACACGGCAGAATACCTCAGCTGCCCTGGCCAGGCTCCTGAGAGCCGGGGTTCATTAGGACTCAATTTGGAGGAGAAAGCATACAAGTATGGGCAATGTCTTGCTACCCAGCAAGACCATGAATCCCTCATTTGAGGACCAGAGGAGGCCATGATTCTTCTCATCCAGGAGGAAGCTCATAAAGCATCTTGAGATTTCTCAGAGTACAGTGGGTAGAAGGGCTACCTACTTCATATTCTTTAGGCCCAGAACCCATTGCCAACTCAAAAGATAAGGCAATGTGGAAAATAAAATGAGATAGACCAGAACTGGGTTCTTCTGCTAATTCCACAAACAAACTTTTTCATGAGAATCTGAAGAAAATACAGAGAGGAGTGCATTTCTTTGGCTACTTCTTAATTTTTTTATAGGTCTTAAATTTGATAGTAATTTGCACAGCTGAGAAATTAGATGACTTTTTTCCAACTGAAGTCCATGTGCATGTGAAGTGGCCAGTAAGAAAGGATAAAGAGAGAAAATAAGGTAAAACTAAAACCAAAAAACCCCAAAATTTCCTTATGGAAAAATTGTTTGTGAAGAAACTGTGTCATCTAAAATATTAAAAGGTGGCTAAAAAGGGTCTCATAGATTATGAACATTAGCAAAAGATGTTGTGAATAGTTCCCCAAAGTGTAAATATATCTGATTAGAATTTTAGAAAAATCAGTATCTTTGTTGTTGAGTCAGTATCTGACTCATAGAGACCTTAGGTACCACAGATGAAGCAGTATTGTTACTGCTTCTCTGCTATTCATAGGGTTTTCAATGGCAGATTATTTGTTGGGAGTGGACTGCCAGTCCTTCTCCCATGCCTACAGTACCTGGTATTCCCAGGCAGTCTCCTGTCCAAGTACTAACTAGGCCGACTCTGCTTGGCTTCCAAGAGCTGATGGGATTAGGTGTCACAGTGGTATGGCTGAAGGTGATCAATGTCTTTGTTACTGTTGTTAGGTGCCATTGAGTTGTGTCCGATTCATAGCGACCCTCATAGGGTTTTCAATGGCTGATTGTTTTGGGATTGCATCGGGAGTGGATTGTCACATCCTTCTCCCATTTTTGAGGTGCAGAGAATCGAACCCCGGACCTTAGAGACTGCAGATCAGTGCTCTACCAATTGAGCTAAATCTCAGCCCATTAGTGTCTTTAGGTGCAGTTAAGTGGGACACTACATTTACTGTGAGATAAGGAGAGAGAATTTAAAAATAGATTCATGTTTATACAGTTATTAGGGAAGCATAAATGAATAAAATCTTGTGGAAAGCAGGTTGGTAATAAATTTTTACACTATCAAAAATATTCAAATACTTTTGACTCAGTGATTTTTATTATCTGAGAATCTATCTTAAAGAATGACTTTGAAATGTAGAAAATAAAAAATGTAAGCTGGGTGTGGTGGTGCACGCCTATAATCCCAGTGGCTGGGGAGGTGGAGGCAGGAGGATGGAAAGTTTGAGACCAGAGGCAGTCTGCGTAACTTAGTGAGACCCTGTCTCAAAAAGTTAAAAAAATGGGCTGGGGTGCAGCTCAGTGGTCCAGCACTTGCAAAAAGCATGCAAGTGCGAGGCCCTGGATTCAACCCCTAGCACCGCAAAAAAAAAAAAAAAAAAAGGAAAATAAAAAATGTGCTGGGTGGTATTAATGTTTAAGGGCTAAAATATCTGAAGACTTCAAATACTCATCAATTTGGGAATGGCTAAGTAAAACAACAATATTATGCAGCCATTTTAGATAATATACATTATTTTTAGATGATATACATTATGAATGGCTAGAGAACATGAGAAAATGCCACAAGAGGAAAAAAAAAACAGATACAAAGTTGCATATTGAATATATGCTGTTTTTCTAAGATTATCTCATCAAGTAAATCCCACTGCCTTTTGCTGGACAATGTGTTATTCATCTGGTAGATAAACAATACTACAGCCGGGCGTGGTGGCGCACACCTGCAATCCCAGTGGCTTGGGAGGCAGAGGCAGGAGGATCCTGCAAGTTTGAGACCAGGGGCAGTCTGTGTAACTTAGCGAGAACCTGTCTCAAAAAGTAAAAATAAAAAAGGGCTGGGGGTGCAGCTAAGTGGTCCAGCACTTGCAAAGCATGCAGCCGAGAGGCCCTGGGTTCAATCCCCAGTACCACAAAAAAACAAAACAAACAAACAAAAAAAAACAAACACACACACACACACACACACACACACACACACACACACACTACTACATCATTTTCCCCACTTTCATTTTAAGCAATAGATAATTGCTCAGAAATGTGCTAAGATTAATAGGTTTCATACATAAGCCAATAGTTTTCTCTTTGCATGTTCAGCTGAGCTAGTCCTAGAAATAATTTACGAATTTTCTAAGATATTTTAGGACATCTTTAGCAAATGCAAATGTGTCACTGCCACAATTCACAAAACTTCCAATTTTAGGGTCTGAGTCTCTTCGAGACTGGGCAAAAAACAACTCTGCGAATCCACCTTACTCCAGTAAGAATGGCCAGGATCAGCAAAACAAATAATAACAAATGCTTGCGAGGTTGTGGAATAAAAGGAACTCTTTTACACTGTTGGTGGGACTGTAAATTGGTTCAACCACTTTGGAAATCAATATGGAGATACCTCAGAAAAGTAAAAATAGGACTGCCATACGACCCAGCTATACCACTACTGGTAATATACCCAAAGGGAGGTAAGTCATCATACCACAGGGACACCTGTATCTCCATATTCAGTGCAGCAAATACACAATAGCTAGGATATAGAACCAACCAAGGTGCCCATCAACAGGAGAATGGATAAAAAAATTATGGTATATATACACAATGGAATACTAATACGCAATAAAAAAAAAAGAAATAATGTGATTTGCAGCAAAATGGATAGAACTGGAAAATATCATCTTAAGCGAATGAACACAAGCTCAAAAAAAAGAAATACCGTATGTTCTCACTCATATGTGGGAGCTGAATCTTACTTAAAGGAAGAAAAAATCCTATACATAAGCTGATATATAAAAATGCACAGTTAAACTTAGCAAAGAAGGGACAATATAAAAAATAGAAAGAAGGAGGGAGGGAATTAGGAAAGAGAAATGAAGACTGCAGAAGGTGGGATGGGGAGAAGAAACAACGCAGAGGGATAAAGGTGAAGAGGATAATCTCAATGTAAATGATGCAACTTCATGAGCAAATTGGAAAAACAGGGGAATATAACCCAAATATGCATATGAGTTTTACTACATACAGTCAAAAGTTTCTATAAACATTGTAAGTTGATAAAAGTGTAACCAAAAGTGATATAATAGTTGCATAATGGAAAAAGCCAATGCTGTATTACTTTGTACCGCACCAACACTTACCAATAAAGGGGGAAAAAAAAAAAGAGAGAGAAAAAAAAAAAAGATTGGGCAATATATAAGATGCACCACATCTTAGGTCCTAGAATGAAATAAGAGGGAAGTAGCTTCTCTTGCATATATGACTGAGAACTTCCATATACTTTAAGCACAAGGACAAGTATTAGGTGACGAAAGTAATAAAATGCATCTCAGATCCCAGACCAAGCATATAGATTCATTCACATAATTTCCAACACCTGTGTGTGCACTTTTCTACTGGATTATGCAGGATGGCATCAAAGCTGTCTGTGAGCTTCACTGACCTCTTTATGACAGATTGTACAGAGAGTTTGCAGGTTGTCGAGGGAGCACTGTCCTCCTCCCTCATACACTGGCTTGATGTGATCGACCTGCCAGAAATGTCCTTCTCCTGGGTTTCTTATCATTTCATTTAGCTGTAATAAGAATACAAGATCAGCAATTTTCAAAATACAGTGTAGGAACTGTTGGTTTTGCATTGTGCAATCATGTTTATACAGCAAAATCATGGGGGAGAATACATTAGGATAGCTTTTTATAGCTTTTATTGTGAGGGGAAAAAAACCCTCTGGGTTACCAATTGAAGGCAATAAAATGTATACCTGAGAAGGTTTTTTATCCCTACCCTAACCCATTTTGAAAAACTTGTAAGAAAGTATAAAATATCAAGACTTCTGACAGGTTGGGGAAAATTGGTTGTTTCTTCCCTTTTGAGTTAGTTTATATATTCACTAAACCAAAAGGGAGAAACGAATTAGAACAAAAAGCTCCTCAATATTACTGACTCAAACAGTCTTTAATTATTGACCTTAAGGCATTTATTACTACATCAGTAGAGGTTTAATATTAAAAGCTATCACTCAGAACTTCTGTGTTATTCACCAGAGACCTTCCAAAGTTACATGGACTGAAATCAAATTCCTAAAACAAACCTTTGGAATAAACAAAGATGTCCACTTAAAACAGCCACCATACTTTGTATTTAGCCAATGATGCCCTACATTAAAATGGTACTTATTTTAATTTTATACCTGAGATAGTAAAACCAGTGTGCACCATGGCAGTGCAGTTGCTTAAATAACACAAAGATGAACATGAAAGTTGTTTTTATTTTCTTAGTTTTGGACAAGGAAGAAATTATACTCAACTTCATGACTGCTGGGCATGGCAACCCATGATTATTTTAAAGGCATTTTTAAGAAAACTTGTCAGACTTGCTAGCGGCACAGACTTGATCAATAGTGCTGAGCAGTGAGGAGCCCCAAGAGGCAGCAATTTGGAGCGGTAAACCATTTAGCTGACCTCCGCACTGCTGCCTTGCTTTCTTTTCTGTTCTGTACTTCCCAACTTCTGTTAGAAGATACATATTGATTTTTATTTTTGAGGTTGGCATTTTAGAAGCAACTACAAATGGCAGTCTAAATTGCACATTCTTAGCAAAAAATTCATTTTGATTCTGCCTTTTGTCACCAATTATTTCTCTTGGAGCAGCTTTTACTCTAACAGACTCAATGATTGAAAAGTGCTTCTTTGTTTTTTCCTAGCAACTATATTGGAAATTTCCTGGGAATAATTCTCAACATCCTAAATTCACCTCTTGAAAAAATCACAACTTCTGACTGATTCTCCCCAGTCTGGGCCTTGAGGTGCTCCTTATCCTTGGAGCCCTTTTGTTTTGGATGTCTACCAAATGACTTCTGCATTTCTAGACAGGTCACTTTCAAGATGACCTTGAGCTACTTCATTGTGTGTTATCTGGAAGCCTGCATACTGAAGCAGCAGACAGTAACTGGAGCCTGGCCGATCCCTTGATGGGTGCAATATGGCCCTAATCAATTAGACCAAAGGATCTTGTAGGAATTTGATATTAGTAGAGAAACAGAGTACTTCTCTAGCTCTCAAAGATATACTAATTCATCTTTATATAAATGATTGCTAATTCTATTATTATGCAGCTGTAGTAGGTAAATAAAAATATATAATTTGTTTAGCTGGCAGGAATTCATCTAACATTTCAGTGGGCAGAGAATGGCTCAAGTGATCCTTTTTTTAACTAAGCACACAATTATACATTTTGCTTTCGTTTGAAATTTAGAATTATTCAGATAACAAGATCAGAAATTTAATTGAATTTTTGAAATCCAAGTGAAAATTGACGATAGCATGCGATAAACAATTTTTAAAATAAACTGCTTTACTAAATATTTTTAAATGGAATGAATACACACACACACATGGCCTTCTCATTATAATGTACTGTGTTTTAGGAGTTATGCATTTGCCCCTTGTCATTCAATATTAACATCTTGAAAAGTTGAATTATCCAATCTTAGGTGCCTCTTGATACCACGTACACACTTGTTAAAGCTCCTTTCTGAAAATAATGAAATTAAAATCTAATCAAGCCTTTATACCTTCTAACCAATATTCAAGAAACTGAGGAGACAGAAGAACACATCAAACAATACTACGAGGATATAGGGAGACAAATCCTGAATGTAGAAAATCCTATAGGCAAATGATCCTGTTTCTACAACAATCAATGGTACAAAAAAAAAAAAAAAAAAAAAAGAAGAAGGAATGGGGTGCTATTATAGATTAAATAAAGCATAAGAGGCATAATAACAAAAAACAATATGAGTCGTAGTTTGATCCTAAACTGAATAAAGCAACTGTTGAAAGACATTTCTGAGACAATTTTGGAAATTAAACATGAACTCACTGTCATTAAGGAATTATAATTGTGTTGGCTATGATAATTCATATTGGGATTATACGTATAAGAAAGAAAGAGAGGGGAGAAGGAAGAAGGGAGAAGGGAAGGGGGAGACAAAAAAGAAAGGAAAGGGAAAGGAGGTAGGGAGGAAGGAAAAAAGAGGGAAGGAAGTTCTTTACTATGAGGTACATAATGAAAATAACAAACTGTTATGTAGAATTTACTTTAAAATATTCCAAGAGAAAAAAGAAGTGAGGCAAGTGACAGATGAAAAGAAATGGCAAGATGTAGATAACCATTAAAGTTGAATGATAGGCATATGGCTTCATTACTCTCTCTCCTTCTTTTTCCCCCAGTTCTTAGGGGTTGAACCCAGGGCCTCACACATACTTTGCAAGTGCTCTACCACTGGGCTGCACCCCAGCCCATTTTTATTTTTTATTTTGAGTCTACATTACGCCGGCGGCCTCTGGCCTCAAACTTGTGATTCTCCTGCTTCTGCCTCCTAAATTGCTGGGATTATTGGTGTGTGTGCCATTGTACCTAGCTCTCTCTCTACTTTTGTACTGCGGGTACCAAAAATGCATACACATTTTAAGAGATATTATCTATGTATAACTTTTCAAAGTTGAATTGAATTACAGTAGCAATGTGTAGTATGACATTTGCTTAAAAGATAGCATTAATCAAATGAATGCTAGTGCCACCATATGACAGGAAGGATAGTCAAAGAAAATGGCAGAAGCACGGTTGTCTTTCAAGGAGCACAAGACCATTTTGAAGTAGTATTTGAAACTTGAGAACGTTGTGGAAGTACAACAATAATAGAGGCGTGAGTATGTGACAGAACCTCCAGCACGGCTTAACAGCTGCATGCATGGTAAGTTTTCGACACTTGTACCGTGTGAGATGTGCATAAGGGAAGATCCAGGAGGTCTTACACAGCAACAACTCCTGCTGCTTCTGCTATGGTGACCACTTTGAGCACCTTCTGTAATTGCAGAAGTCAAAAGTGACTTGGATTCATCTTCTGTTATCAGTATATATTGAAGATTGCAACTTTAATACAGTTTTTTCATTTCTTAAAATACTTATACATTTTTTGAAAATTCCTATGTTAAAAAGCCAAAAAATAAAGTTAGTCAATATTCATCACTCAGTACAATGCTGCCTTCTGTCACATGATTATAACGTACCTGTTCTAATGGGAGCTTTGAAGTCCAGGTAGCATCCAGAAGACTTTTCCTGTGACTTTTAGGGGCATCTCTCACACACAGGAAGAGTTCATGTGCATTCACATTACACATCTGACATACACCATGTTCAGTTTCAAATACTTTGGCTCGCAGGTAGGCATTATTAGATCGAATCCAAAATTCTTCCTGACATTTCACAGAGCAAAACCGTGAATCCCAAGCATTTGCTTTACACTCTTGCTTAGTTTGGCAAGTGGGTTGCTGACAGCGAAGGCAAAGTGGATTTCCTTCATTATCCACAGCTTGCAAATAGCCTTTGGATGTAGAAGGCTTCATACTGAGATCAGGATGGGCTGTGTAGGGACTTAGAAATGGGACACAGCCTCCATCTTCCAGAAGCTTTCTATAATTGAACAAAACATTAAAGAGGTAATGAACTAATGAAAGACTGCTCTAAATAGTCATTGCTTCATATAAAGATTTTTTTTCTTAGTGGTACTTTGGACTGAACCCAGGGCCTTGTGCATGCTAGGCAAGCACTCTTCCATTGAGCTGCACCCTCATCCCCTTTTTATTTTTCATTTTGAGACAAGGTCTTACTAAGTTGCTCAGGCTGCCTCTGGCCTCAAACCTATGATCCTCTTGCCTCAGCCTTCTGATTTGCTGGGATTACAGCATGTGCCATGGTGCCTGGCCATATAAAGGTTTTTAAAGTTTCTATATGGATAAATAGTAAATACAGGATCCACAGATTTTGTGATTGAGTGTGAAGATGAAATAGCTATGTTTAGCACCCTAATTCCATGCCAACTAAAGAACAGCAGTGTGTTACAAAAATTAGTATGATACATGATGCCTCTCTTGGGAATTTAGATGTGTCTGTGTTAAACAATCAGACTTTGATAAATTTGGAGAAGTTAGAAAATAAGAAGTTAGAAAGCACTTCTTCAGGCTGGGAAAGGATAGGGTAATGGAGGACTCCAAGAAAAGCTTAGTGGCTAGCTGGCTGGGTAAACTATGGTGGGTTGCATACCTCATTAGACCAGGAAGGTCACTATAAACTCTCTTCCAGCATCTGCTGGCTTAAAGGATACAGGGAGTCTTCACAGCCAAACAGTGACAGAGTGAAATAGTTGACAGTGCTGATAGGAATGAGAATAGAAGGCTTGCTAAATATCAAGTCCCCTATAGGTAAACTCAGAGTCAGTCAAATTAAAATTAGAAACAAAACATAGGATATGTGCTCAGTTGGTCAGAATCAAAGGAAAAGGTACACCACTCAACTATGTTGAAAAGTCTTATAATGGTTGGTTATTACAGGATTAAAAGAAAATCTATGATTGAAAGACCTACAGATGTTGGGTGCTGTGGCATATACCTGCAATCCTAGAGATTCTGAAGAGTGAGGCAGGGGATTGCAGGTTTGATACCCGAGGCAGCCTGCACAACTTGGCAAGACCCTGTCTCAAAAAAAAAAAAAAAAAAAAAGGGAAAAAGAGGGCTGGCAGTGTGGCTCTGTGTAGAGCACTTGCCTAGCATGAGCAAGCCACTGTGTTTGACCCCCAGTACTGAAACAAACAAACAAAAAAAAAGAGTTCAAGATCAGTGGGCCGAGTTTCAAGTTTGACCTCAGGTCTCCTGGAATCTTCCTCCTAGGCCTGGGCTGGGTCACTTAGGTCACCTGGTATTCAGGTCCTTCCTCATCTGTAATTTCTAAGATGATGAGATCATATGCCTCATAGGATTGCTAGAAAGAGTGAAGAGCTATCAAATCATGAAAGCTCTTCATAGCCTGTAAAGTGGACACATAAGGGTGAGGCATTATTACAAAAATTAATCCATAAAATTAAAGGGATGCTCTTAGTACTACTGTGCCCTTACTTTGTAGAAGGGTCCCGTGGCCTGGACTCCTTTGTGATCAGCCGGACATGGCCCCCGTCATTCTTCACCTTGTCCATTGAGGCTACAGCAACATCTTCTTTGGTTATGTATCTAGAACAGTTACATGTTAAGAAGATTTTTCTCTCTCTATCATGTGAGAATTTCTCTATTTCATGCTCACATTTCTCCTTGTAAAATCAACAGGAGCAAAAGCCAAGATTTGTGCAATTCTATTGTGCTAATGCTAAAGTCAGGAAATGGAGTGTTTATCTTTATATTGGTGTCTATTTTGTGAGAAACATATCTCAGTTCCAAATTAGTTCCCCCAAGAATCATTTTTCCAAGGTAATTTAAGAATCATTCAGTATCCTTTGGATCAGTTTTCAAAATTAGGGTAAAAAAGGAGTGAGTCTGATAATAAGAAATGATCAAATACATGCACAACTGACAGCTTTAAAGATACTGCTTATCAAGTCATGCAGAAACTTTCCAAGTATATTACCTCCCTCTTGACCTTGCCTTCAAGGCTCCTGAAAATCACCTTACTCAGTTACAACATTGTATCAGTGTTTTTGTATAAAGTCATTCTTTACTTAACCAGGTTCAATCATATAATCTCAAGGTTGTTCTCATTAATACCAGCCCATACAAGGTTTATGGAATCTTCCACTGACAAAGCCACTCCTGATGTGAGATTCAGAACCTTATTACACAACACTATCAATACCACACAATGGTTTAGGGACTGGAAGAGGAAAGTAATTCTAATTAAAGGTGATGGGGGAATTTAAGTAGGTGAAATGCAATTACCCAATTAAATTCTTCTAATTAGCATGGCCCAGTTTCTCTGGTAGTTTACACCTGTTGTAGAGTTTTGAAAAATTAGTTTAAACATTAATTTCTTCATACTTTTGAGCATTTCTTCATTTGGTAGCTTAATAATAAAATTAAAATTCAATTGAAATGCAATTATAAATAAAATTTTAGAAATTTTCTTTTTGTTATTAAGGGAGATTTAATAATAAACAGATTTCCTTCTTTCTATAAGCTATTTTACTAATTTTTGATTAGGTGATATATGCACATGGTTTCACATTTTAAAGGCATACAACAGTTTATATGGCAAAGAGTTAAGTTTCATTTCCATTCCCGTGCTTGTTTTGTTATTCCCTGGAAGGTAACCCTGTGCCAGTTTTTGATTTTTTTTTTTTAATAGAAACAGATGTCCTGTGTATAGGTATAGGTATATACCTGATATTTATTTTTGCATTTTTATTGACATATAATTCATATCTAATAAAAGTCACCAATTTAAAGTTTACAAGTTAGCTCTTTTTAGTACATTCACATGGTTATACGACCATGACTATGAATTGCAGAACATTTAAATCCTCATTTCCAAAAGCAACTTATACCCTTAGCACACCCTCCTTGTCCTATTTATTTTTAGAAACCACTGATAGTATAGTATAGACACTAATCTTCACCTTACTCTTTCTGCCTGTACCTACATCTCAAGAGATCTTTCCAAGTTAGTATATATAGTTGCTCTAGCCTTTTGAGTGGTTCCATGTTATTCCAATTTTTGGATAAACCATGTAATCTATCTAATCAGTCTCCAATTAATGGACATTTAGGTTATTTCCAGTCTTTGCTATCACAAACTATACTTCAGTAATAATCTATATACATTATATTTTCTAAACATTAAGTATATATAGAATAAATCCCCAGAAGTAGAATTCTTGGTTAAAGTCTTGAGAGGTTTAAAATAGATAAAGCTATAAGTAAAGCTTAAAGTATAAAGTAGATAGATTTTGATAAATTGTCCTTTTCTGAGTAGGAGTGCACGATTCTACCAACAGTGAATAAGAGTCCCTGTTTCCTCATACTTTCAGTAACGCTACCATGTCATTAAAAGAAAGTCTCCGGGCATTGTAGTGCATGCCTGTAATCCCAGCACTTGGGGGGCTAAGGCAGGAAGGTCATGAGTTTGAGGCCAGCCTGGACTACAGAGCTAGTTCTAAGCCAGCCTGGGCTATATAAAGTGAAGTCCTGTCTCAATAAAAATAGGTAGTTGTAGTGGCATGTGCTTGTAATCTTAGCACTTGGGAAGTGGAGGCAGGAGGACTGAGGAGGCCAGTTTGGACTACACAGTGAGAATTTGTATCCAAAACAAAAACAAAAACAAAACAAAAGACCCTCTGCTAACAGCAACAAGTATTTCTTTATAGCTTTAATTTGCATTTATCCTGTAAAAGTACAGGTGAATCATTTTTGTGTTTGTATTTTGGTTGGTCTGTCTGTCTGTCTGTTTCCTTTTTCCTGTACTTGGGGGTTGAACTCAGGGCCATGCACACACTTTGCAAGTGATCTACCACTGGGCTACACCTCTAGACCATTTTTAATTTTTATTTTGAGTCAGGGTCTCATTAAACTATACAGTATGTGTCTGGCCTCGATCCACGATCCTCCTACCTCTGCCTCAGGAGTTGTTGGGATTAAAGGAATGTGCCATTGCACTCAGCTTTGTATATCTTTCTTAAAGCAAAAAAGAAGGTAAGTCATAGTAAATTCTTTTTGAATCTTTAACTGCCCTTTTAGTTCCTAAACTTTCTTCCAAGCCCCTCATTTCTTCAACCATCTTATTCCTTTGACAAAAGCATTTTACTCAAGTATTTCTGAGGATTCTAAATGAACTCAAAACCTTCTTAGCTTCTAGGGGCAATGGCATATAAAGCCTTGTCTCAGCTAAAAGCTTAGACACCTAATTCAATAACTTTAAAAGATGCTGAGAAATCTAAACAGAGATTTAGGAACTAAAAATAATCTCTTACCAGGCCAGGCACAGTGGCACATGCTTATAATCCTAGCAATTTAGAAGGCAGAGGTAGGAGCATCACAAGTTTGAGGCCAGAGGCAGCCTGTGTAACTTAATGAGACACTGTCTCAAGATAAAAAATAAAAAAAGGGGTGGAGGGTACAGCTCAGTGGTAGAGTCCTTGCAAAGTATGCATAACAATCTGGGTTCAACCCTCCAGTAGCAAATAAATAAAAATTAAAAAAAAAAGTAACCTCTTACTTTCATACAAGAGGTTTTAGCATAAATTTTTGGGAACTACAAGAAATAGACCAATCAACCCCAAAGAAAGGAGCTGATAACTTATTGAACCCGTTGCAAGGTGCCAATATTTAATTTTCTATTGAGGTTTGCTAGGAAGTTCAACGTATACCAATTTCCAAATGGATTATGGTAAATTCCAGTTTTGGCAAATAGGGAAGGAAAAATGTTGTCTACTAAACTAATTCTCAGTTAGGAATGGGATTGGAAGATTGTAATTTTTGCAAGAAGAGAAGAATATTCATTGGAAAGTGGCCCATAGTACTAAGATACAATCTTGGGCTTTGGGTTGCTGACCTGCTTTGTAGATCAGGTATAGGTTGAGGATAAACAGATCCCTAAACATGACAGGGCTCCCACTATCTCAGGCCTGCCTCTGAGAAGTGGAACTCTCTCACGAATCAATAATATGGTTGGTGGTCTTGGTTTCCATTCATATCTAAAACTGAGCTGCCCAAATGCTGACTGAAAGGTCTCAGCTTGGATGAACTGGTAGTCACTGGAGGATAATCTTGGAGACCTAGCCATTGCTTTTTGGGGATTTCCCAAGGTCAGTACCTCTATGTCTTTTTTTTTTTTTTTAAGAGCCACTCAATATTTTAAAGAGATGAATCCTCCCTCTTCCTGTCTACAAAGTAAAATGTGGCTACTGACATTTTGGAAGGTGAGGGAATCAGGGGTCTGAAGAGTTGCAGTGTAACATCTCTCCTTTTATCTTCATTGAGTTGGATTTTTCCATGTATGGAGACTCTCTGGTTCTGTTTCTGTAGAAAATAAACTGATAGGATGATGGACGGGAAAGAGATCCTTAATAGAGGTCCTTAGCACTGTTTTCCAGCTCTCTACAATGATCTTTAAACTTGGGTGGTAGGCAGATTTTTTTTCTTTTCCTTTCTTTTTTCTTATTCTTTCTCTCCTTTTCTTCCTCCCTTTTTGCGACACAGCCTCACTATGTTGTCAAGGTAGGTCTTATACTGCTGGGCTCAAGCAATCCTACTAATCTAACCTCCTGGAACTACAGGCATGTGCTACTGTGCCAGCTTAAGTAGAATTTTTTAAATATCTCATAGTATTCCTATACTCAGGTCATCTCACCAATTACTAATTTGTTGTTGTTGGTAGGTGCCATCCAGTCAGTATCTGACTCATAGTGACCCTATGTACAATAGTTGTTGTTGTTAGGTGCCGTCGAGTCGGTATCCGACTCATAGCCACCCTCTGTACAACAGGGGAAACACTATTGTCAGTGCTTCTCTGCTGTTCATAGGGTTTTCAATGGCAGATTGCTTTTTGGGAGGGGGTTGCCAGGTCCATCTCCCAAGCCTACAGCACCTGGTGTTCCCAGGAGGTCTCCCATCCAAGTACTAACCAGGCTGACCCTGCTTAGCTTCTGAGATCTGACAGAATCGGATGCCACAGGGCTACAGCTGCAGGCTAATCATTAATCTAGGTAATGCTATAAAGGGACTTTGGAGATGTAATTAAGGTCGCTAATCAGCTAACTGTAAGACAGGGTGATTACTGAGTAGGCCAATATAATCACATGAGCCCTTAGGGGCAGAAGAGGAAGTCAGATTTCAAGTAGAGGATTTGGCACATTTTTGCTGGCCCACAGATGCAGGAGTTTGTGCTAAGACTGGAGATACATAGTGTGACAGATTCTTTCCAGTTGAATGTGACTATTGGCATCTTGAAGTAGAGCAGCTGTGATGATCTGGGTGACCTCAGCCTGCAGTCATGGCAATAAAACAGGCTTAACTACGCAGCTGTAGTTGGGCCTATAATGATAAAGGGCCAATCAACATCCCTCACTATATAGGAGGCAACCAGCTGACAGGAGGTGGGACTCCTCAGAGGGATTCTTCCTGGTGGTGTACATGAATATACATGCTCTCCATGGTTCACCCATGCTCCTTTAAGTAACTCCAATAAACTCATGGTTCCACAAGTTTAATGATGCACTCCTTTCTTTGGACTGTCTGAGCCTCCCCTCTGTCTGGGGTGGATGGATGTTCCTTTTTCATCTCCCCAGGGAAAGTAGTTAATGCAACAAGAGAGGTCTCCAGAAGCTGATGGTGGCTCCCAGAAAATAGCCAGCAAGGAATGAGAACCTCAGTCTTATAAGTGCAAGGAAGTGAGTTCTGCCAATAATCTAAATTAATTTGCTAACAATATGAATGAGCCCACTTGGTCAATACTTTGTTGTTGTTGTTGTTAGGTATGATCAACTAGGGTCCCACTCATAGCCACCTTATGTACAACAGAACAAAACACTCCCCAACACTGTGCCATGCACAGGATCTTTTTATGTTTGAGCTCACTGTTGCAAGCACTATGTTTCTTCTCATTTTGAGTTGTGCCACATCAACAAGTGGAGGTCCCAGGGGCTTTACTCCATTCTCATCATTAAGGTCAACTCTACTTTGAGAGGGTAACTCTTCTCTAGCCGTTTCTTGAATGCCTTCCAGCCTGGGGGGCTCATTTTCTGGCACTATATTTGACAGTGTTTCTCTGTTTTTCGTAGGGTTTTCAATGGCTAATTGTTTCAGGAGTGGGCTGCTGTGTCCCTCTCCCTTGTCTGTCTGAGTCTGGAAGCTCAGCTGAAATCTATCCACTATCGGTGGCCCTGCTGATATCTGAAATACCTGTGGCATAGCTTTCAGCATCACAGCAACATGCAAACCCCTAGAGCAAAACAAGCCAACAGACAGCGTGGGGGACTTTGACTTTAGCCTTATAAAATTCAGGGCAGAGAAACTACTTGGAGTCAACTTGAACTTCTGACTTACAGAACAGTGAGATAATGTATATTGTTTTAAAATACTAAGTTTTGTGAAAATTTGTTATGGCAACAATAGGAAATGTATGTTATTTGTCTCCCCACTTCAACCCTCGCCCTTTCTGATCTGAATCTTATTGCTGCCAGAGTAAGCTCTTAAAAATACAAATCTGATGACTTAATCTGATTCTTATTAATATGTAGTCTTAATGCATCATCTGTCTTTAATTTTTATAAATAACACTGTATGTCTTACTTTGGTTTGTACTGATTTTAAATTGAGCTGACTTTTGCTTTTACACATGATCAGTCATCTCTCAGCTGGTACTTCAGGTGGTGGTCAATCATGTTTGGTGGAGAAGAAACAATATAGCATGTCTAAAAATGGAGCAGAGTGTGAATTCAGTTATGAAGGGAATTATGATCATGCAAGAGAGAGAGGATCAATACTTCAACTAGCACTGTGGTTACAAAAATGAGAAAGATGGAGAAGACTGGAAGAAATATTGACATGTATGCATGTGTGTGTACACTTATGTGTAGGTCTGCATGTAAGTACATATATGTACAAATACATACACTTATAGTTCAAAGGCACTTTTTTATATAAAGTAATATGTGCTTATAGAAAAAAATTACCACTACAGAAGTGTTTAGTCAAGAGGCCCAAACTGGAAACTCATGGAAAAATCCAGTTAGTCAGAGGGTATATTTGACTAGGAAAGGATTTAATTTTCAAATTGAAAGTTGAATGACTTTGGCTGGGCTATGCATTTTGCAATGCTACTATCCCAGCATAGATCCCATCTTTTTCTAGTTTTAAATATGATCTCATTCATTTATGTAATTCATGTATAGGACTTGTTTTTATTTTTTGTTCATGAGCTTCTAATTTTGGCATAAAGTGTTAAGTGCCTACCACCTCCACAAGTCCCCTACTCATATGCCCCGTGTTAGTCAGCTTGTGTGTCACTATGGCAAAATACCTGACAGAAACAAACTTATGTGAAAAATGATTTATTGGAGGTCATGGTTAGAGAATTTCAGACCGCAGAGGAAGGGCAGGTATGGCAGCAGGGCAGGCGGCTGAGACTGTCGCAGCGGACTTCACATCATAGTGGATTAGGAGCAGAGAGAACTTACTGGAACCAGGGACTCCCATAAAACCTCCAAGGGTCTGCCCCTAGTGACCTATTTTTGCAAAGCTAGGACCCGCCTTTCAAAGTTCCATAGCCTCTCAGGACAGTGCCACTGCCTAGGGAACTAGCATTCAAACACATGCCCTTTGTAGGACATTTTAGATTCAAACCATAACAGCCCTAGGGGAAGATTTCTCAACAGCGGCACTACAGACATTCTGAAACAAATTTCTTTGCAGATGTAGTCCCATTTGCTGCAGGATTTTCTACAGCATCCTTGGCCTGTACCCACAAGGTGCTCCTCAACTGCATACCCTAGGCATGACAATCTAAAATGTCTCCAGAGACTACAACCTTGGGGAGCAATTCCCCCAGTTGAGAATCACATTTCTAGAGAAACCTCTGGTAAGAATTTCTAAGGTGTCCTTCCAGACAATTTCTAGATAAATAATAGCAATTATATATTTGTGTCACCATACCTTTTATAATATTTATTTTTACTCTTAACAATTCATCACAAGTACTGCTCCTTATTCTCTCATATGGATATATCCAACACCATACTTTGAAACAGCTAAAAATATTTCCTCTGCATAAGGCTGTCAGGATTATTGAAATCATACATCCCCCACACATACCATTGATGGAATTCTTTCATCTGCATGCATGCAAAAAGCTAGGGAACTGAGACGATAAACTGATTAAATGTGATGATTATAGGTATTTGGAGAAACAAAGAGCTGAAGGACTTCCTCTGCCAGCACTGCTGTTTGGTTTTTTGCTTTGTGATCTCTTCTATAGAAAGAATTGGGCTACAGAGCAGCTGACCAATTTTCCTGAAAATCCTTGTTTCATGCTAAGAAAAGTCTACAGAGAATCAGACTTTGAGATTATACAAAAGGATACTCAAGTGAGACAAAGATGACTGTGACATCACAAGAGGAAAGTGAGTGTACGGAAATTAGAAATGGACCTGTAATGATCAAGGTAAATGATAATGACAAATGTCTCCCAGTTAACCTTTCCTTTTACTTCATTTCCAACTGCAGACATGATAAGTTACCTTCCGCTTCTTGGAAGGTGATGATGTGTTCAAATATAACCAGCTCCCCTGCTGCATGGGACCCATTACTTATATCATAGGACATGTTCTGGGGCCATGACTCTGTTCTCTCTGTTGATGAGCAGGACTCAAAATGAGCAAGATCCGGACAACATGATGTCTTCTGGCAGATTTGATCAAGTTCACTAAGTAATATATTGATATAAAATAATATACCTGTGACTTTACATATAATTTTCTCATCAAGATTTCATTGATATTTCCATAATATGCCTCAGATTTCTTGTAGAAATAACCATGAAAGGTAATAAAATACAAAATAAAAAAGATAGTTCCTACCGTCTGGTGCTATTTTGTTTGATTTGTTGCTTTGTGATCTCTTCGAAAGCCAGAACAGGGCTACAGAACAGCTTCCCACTCTTCCTGATTATCCTTTGCTTCATGGCAGTTAGACTACTCCATTCTCGAACAAACCTCAAAATCTGGCAGAAAATGAAATAAAGAGTTATTTAACAGCTCACTAGACATATACCTGTGTAAATGAGGCCATGTACAACATGAGAAAACTGATGATCTGTTATATCTCCCAAACTGGTGTTTAAGCTCTTCAATTTAAGGTTTTCTTCAATTTGATGCAGTTCATATCTTCGTTGTAAGCTATCTATATTGTTGTTAGGTGCCATCGAGTCGGTGTCTGACTCATAGCGACCCCATGTACAACAGGTGAAACAATATTGTTACTGCTTCTCTGCTATTCATAGGGTTTTCAATGGCTGATTGTTTTTTAGGAGTGGGTTGCTGGGTCCTTCTGCTAAAACTATCTATAGCTAGTTCTTAAAGATCCCTTTCAATCCAAAGATTCTCTAAAGGCACATTTCAGGACATTCAGTGTATGTCCTTAATACACACAGGGGCCAACAGGGATAATGCATTTAGTGAGACCAAAACAGGGCTAGAAACACATATGCCAGCAGCAGCCAAGATGAAAGTCTTAGGAACAGTGACAAGGCAACATTTTGAGAATCATTTTGTAGCCGATGCCTAAGATATCACAAAGTAAAAAGCCATTTACAAAATTTGGGTGATTTTTTTTACTAGGGTTACAATTTCTGTTACTTATTAGTCAATTATACACAACTGGTTGTTTTAGAGGTGGGAGTCTAAGAGTAAGGATTAGCTGATACAGAAGAAAATAGCTCATTGCTTCCTTTTCCTTTTAGACTTGTGCAGCCGACCCCTGGGCAATGCTCCTTTTCCACTCAAAGAGGGGAAGCTCCACCACATACTATTTTCTTGTTTTTTTTTTTTTTTTTTTTTTAAAGAAAGGTAGACTACATGCTGCATCAGTTCCTGTATATGAAGACCCTTCTTAGCAGTGAGAATAATTAGCTGCATATCAGAATTGAGGCTTCCCTGGATGGTACCTGGCTGGGAGCTGGTAAATCTGACAAAGAATTGGGAGTCACTCAGCATGGTATTATCTTTGCTCTCAGAAGTTGTCATTGTTAGAACTTAACCTTAAAAGATAAAATGTGATTCTGACAGATAGAAATATCACAGCTGCTAATCTTGTGAATGGGAAATTACATGATGTGAGGATGATTCTATCTACAGAAACAGCAGCTCTAGGTGTGATCATTCACCAAGGAAACAGATTTCACATTTATTCTTAGTACCAGGGTAATTAATAGACACTGCCTGAATTGATAAAAAAATGCAACCAGCAATTTGATTCCATAATGCACCATGACGTTCTGTTTTATTAAACTTAATAGATCACTAAAATTACTAAAACAATTTTTATTTAAAATAAATGCAATTATTTTATTTAAGATTATTCTTACCAGTGAGCGATTCTGTTTCATTTGAAAACTTGCTGGTAAATCTTCCCAAAGATCTAATTTTATATCCAAAGGAATGAAATTACAGTTCATCTGTTTTCCATCCTGATAGATTAGGAAGACATTATTACCCCATTTTTGTTGGTAGGCACTAGTAACTACTTCAAAAGAAAATAATTATATTATGGTATAATATGTACAGTTTCCTAAAAAATAAACTGGGATGGCACTGCATAGACAATAAAGCTCCCAATATAGCTCTCCTGAAGGACCTGAGGTGAAGAGGGGAGGCAGGTCTCCCTTGCTCTCTGTAGGTATGCACTGCACACACCTAGCCCAAGCCTTCTCTTCAGCCTGGGATGCTGTGCTTAGTGCCCTGTTGTACTCTTCTATTACCCAATCTTGGAAATATGTATCAAAAAATAAAATTTGTACATTGCAAATCCATACAGAAGATTATCACATTGCTGAAGTTAATAATAGCACAAGCATCCCCAAATTCAGAAATAAACCTATTTGTAATTCTTGAAAATATGTCTCATATTGGGGATGTAGTTTAGTGGTAGAGGTTGCCTAGTATTCTCAAGACCCTGGGTTCAATCCCTGGTACCACCAATAAAAAGGTCGGGGGAGTGGCTCATATTGAAGAAGGGCGCATGCCTGTAATCCCAGCACCTTGGGAGGTGGAGGCAGGAGGATCAAGAGGCAGTCGAGACCAGAGGCAGTCTGCATAATTTAGCAAGACCCTGTCTCAAAAAGTTAAAAAAAAAAAAGGTCTAGAGGTGGCAGCTCAGCATTACAGCACTTGCAAAGCATCAAAGCATGCAAACACGAGGCCCTGGGTTCAACCCCCAGGACTGCAAAAAAAAAAAGGAAAAAATACAAATAACGTTCCCTAAGTGGGTTGATATACCTGAACATTGTTACAAGAACAAGTAAGGAGAAGGTAAACAGAGCAATTCTAGAGAAATTATTTAAACATTGGCTCCCCTAAAGCAATGTCACAATGTTGGTCCATGAGGACTGACTGCCAATGGCACCATATGAAAAGTAAATGGAACTGCAGTTAGGTTCCCAAGATCTACTGTACAATATCCTGAAATGTTAAGGGTAAAAAGGGTAACTATGTATAGTCTGTTAAATACAAGTCAAGCTTATTTATTTTTTACAAGGGAAGAATATCTCATATGAAAATCTATTGTATCAACAATAATTCAATGCATTTTAATTCTCTTAGTAAAAAGATATGTTAAATCTCCCACAACCAATTTGGATAAAAAACCGTAAAAGTAATTAAAAATCTAGCTATGTAATTGTAGTATATAATTCTAAACCTTTGTAAAATGTAATTCTTAAGTTTAGATATATAAGTGTAATATGTAATTCTAAACCCTAGATGTGGGATGTTGGCTGAAATGAACAGTTCTAATAAGGCACAGGATGCTAAAGATCCTGTTATTGATTTTTCCTTTAAGGGGTATACTCTCAAGGCAGTGATCTAAGGATTTTTATCAAAACCTCTACTTCCAGATGTCACCTCACCTCTTCTAAGGTAAAAACGAAAGCTTTCATCTCAATTCTATTGTAGCTGTGAAAAGACATGGTAACATTCCATCTGCTTAGTGTCTTGTGTTTAGAAAATTACAGCAATTGAACAATGACATTTTATGGTAAAGGCACAGGTAGGTATTTAGCACAGTCATAAAAATACATCTGAAGCCAGGCATGGTGGCTCACACCTGCAATTCCAGTACTTGGGGAGCTGAGGCAGGAGGATAGTTAGTTCAAGGCCTGCCTGGGCTACATAGTGAGTTCCAGACCAGCCGCGGTTATATAGTGAGATCTTATTTCAAAGAATGAAAAATAACTCATAAACAGCCCCCCAAAGTACATTTGAAATTACTGATATGTCAAGAAAAGGAGAGGCAGCCCGTGCTCATAGGCCAGGTGGCAGAGCCAGAAAGTGGGCCAGTGAGACTGCAGCTACAGTTTGGTTGGCAGTAGGCATTCTCTATCCTCTACCAGGAGTTTGTAGTTCCTTTCCTGCCTCCACCCTAAGTGGGAGAAACACTGACCAGAGCTTCACTGGATAGAAAACAAAGAATTTAGGGGCTTCTGAATTCCTAGCTCTGACTGGAGTCTGCCTCTTGGCTTTTCAACCTTCCAGCTCCTCTGGGGATCATTTCTTATTCCTCTCATGTGATGGTTTGAGGGGCACAGCAAGAAGCTCTGAGCCAGCAGTGGGCAGGGGAGCAAGTGGGTGGCTAAACCACTTAAACCTGCCTGAAGATGGGCAGAGCAGTCCCTGGCACTCCCCTTGTCTGTCTTAACCTGTCCAAGGGCTCCACAGGGTAGGCAAGGATCTTTGCCTGTAAGAAGAGCTTAGTTACTGCCTGGTTTAGTTCTTGGTGTCTCTCCCTCGCCATGGTCCCATGCAGGACGCTGCTTGGGGATTTCGGTATCCATGTTCTGGCCATTTCCTTCTAACTGAAGATTATTTTATGGCATACCAATTATTCATATTTGTATTTGGTTTAATAGGAAATCTATAACTGAAAGTGTGGTCCTAAGTAATTTTTTTTTTCAGTGCTAGGGATCAACCCAGGGCCTCATGTGTGGTAGGCAAGAACTCTACCACTGAGCCTCAGCCCCATGTTATTGGGGTTGTTGTTAGGTGCCGTCAAGTTGGTATCCGACTCATAGAGACCCTCATAGGGTTTTCAATGGCTGAGTGCTTCGGGATTGCCTTGGGAGTGGATTGACAGGCCCTTCTCCCATTTTTGCGGTGCTGGGAATTGAACTCGGGGCCTCAGAGAGTGCAGCACAGTGCTCTACCCGCTGAGCTAAATCCCAGCCCCTCAGCCCTATAAGTTATCTTTTAAAAGGCATTCTTTCAATAGAATAGACTATGACTTTAAAAAGTTACAAATAGTATTATATTATACTTACAAAGATTAGAAATTTGAATTTGTAGACCCAATAAAAGTATTTAAAATCTCTGCAAAGCTTCCCTCAAATACTTATATTAGTTTAATGAGGACAAAGATTCTCATGTGGTCTCCAAGACACTCTGGTGGGGAGGATTCTGAAAAAGTCACAAGTGTTTTTTTGTTTTTGTTTTGTTTTGTTTTGGTTTGGTTTTCTGAGGCAAGGTCATGTATGTAGCCCAGGCTGGCCTGGACCTTGGTGATCCTCCTGCCTCTGTCTCTCAAGTGTGGGAGGTTTAAGTATGGGCCACCAAATCCAGCACAAATGAATATTTTTAAGTATCTGCATTTTAATTTTGAATACAGTAAATACCAATAGATATAAACAAAAGCTCTTTGGGGTACTCAACAAATTTTATTAGTTCAAAAGAGTTTTAAGACTATACTTGAGTGCTACTAACCTAGGCTATGGCAGGAATCTGAGTGATCATCTTATAAAAGTTTCCTACCTTTATTAAGCATGGAGAGGAAAGCTAGGTGTCTAAAAATATGGCAGTTTCTGCTGCTTCAAAAGGTCAGTGCCAGAATACTTATTGAGAATTCATGAGGGTAGGCACAGTGCTAAGTGCTTTAGCTGATATTATACTTGCAAAAAATCCTCTCCACATTTTATAGCTGAGGAAACTGAAGCACATGGCAATTAGGTAATGTGTCCAAAATTATAGTTATTAATAGATATAAACTGAGGCAGTCTTGCGCTGAACTCTATCTTCTTAAAGACGGTTTTGCTTCTCATTGTCTTTAGATTTAACATAGGAATTTGATAATTAGCTTTAAGAACTAGATGCTTCTCTCATTGTTAAATACCTCCATTAAAAATGAAAAAAAAAAAAAAAAAGGAAGCCTTTTTTAAATTTCAAGCTACAGAATCTGCATGATGCTTACCTTAGTATACAGGTGAATCCGGTCAGTATTTTTACTTCCACAAAACATTAAGGTATCATACACTGAAAGAGTGTCTGAACTCTTCAGCTGCTCTAGTAAAGAAATAAAAGAGAATCTGAAGACTCATTTACTCTCTATTTAAAACAGCTTATTTTAATCTTCTGCAGGTTAGAATGATGAACCATCTATATCAAAAAACCCAACACACTTGACAAAGAACACGTATCTAGGTTTGAAATAAAACTCCTGTGGTAGGCCACCTAAGAACACTGGCATGTATAGTAACAAGTTCATTTTCACTTTTTGTTGATGACCCACCAAGAAACAAACAGATTCAGAATTAGCTGAAATGATATGAGTTAGGCACAAGGGACAATTTCCTGCCACCAGGAGTTACTACCAGTTTTGATGGAATTTAAAATCTATCCCCTTTGCCAGAATATATTGAAGTTAGGACTGAACAGGCAACATTCTGATAGCAATATGGCTATGTTAGTGCCACTTAAGTGCCTGATTCCCTACGACCTGGTGTGTCACATTCACAAGATTAGATGAATGGACATGTTTACATTCTGATAATTATTTAGCCTTTTCTCAGTCCTATTGTCCAACATTCTGCAGGACAGAAAGGATTATCAAAGCAAGATTAAATAATAATTATAGCTAATACTTACTAATCACAAATGATGGAACAGACACTGTTCTAAGCACTGACCTAAGTCCACCTCTCACAAATAAGCAGTGCATTTTAAGCAGGAGGAAACCATAGCACATTAACTTGCTCAAGGTCACAGCACTAGTAAGAGGATTTAAACTCAGTAATCTGGCTCCCAAGCTTGTACTGTTAACTCAGGCATAGTTCCTCAGTGACCTTTTAAAGTTCTTTCCCAGATCTCAGAGTCTAGGATTTGATGCCATTCTACTTGGCAATATCATAGTATTATTATTTTTCTAATCAGGGCACTGGCCACTTTACAAATTTGGCCTGTGATTTATTCTTAAATTTCATTAATTCAAAAATGCACTATTAGGGGGAATGGGAAAAGGACTAGAGAGACAGGGAAGAGAGCACACAGGAAGGGAGAGAAGAGGGTGGACATGATCAAGGCACGAAATATGCATGTATGGAAATGTCACAGCAAAACCCATTAACCTGTACAATTAATATGGGTTCGTAATAAAAAAGTAACAGTTCTGAAATTGGTGTGTCTTAACCATCAATAATAAGAATGGCAGCCAGGAGCAGTGGTGCATGCCTATAATCTCAGTAACTTGGGCAGTGGTGGTGGGGGGTAAGGCAGGAGGATTGCAAGTTTAAGCCCACAGGCAGCCTGCACAACTTAGCAAGACCATGTCTCAAAATAAAAAGTAAATAAAAAATGGTTTTGGGGAACTGCCTAGGTATAGAGCACTTGGAAAGTATGTGTGAGCCCCTGGGTTCAACTCCCAGGTACTGCAAGAAAAAGGAAAAAAGAAGAAGAACAGGAAAGAGAAGGGGGAGGAGGAGGAGAGGAAGAGGAAGAAGTGCATTTTACAGTCATTATTGGTCAGGTGCCAGTTGTGAAGTTGTTGCTTGAGCATATATGAGCTTAGTCACAACTATGATACTACTGTCACTTCAAAACCACACAAGAGGCATGTGTATTGTTACTACAATATGTATTGAGTTTAGATAACTTTAATATTCTTCAAAAATTTTCATTCTGATTTGGTATTAAAATGAAAAGTTACATATACTGAAAAACTTGGATAGAGAGCAGGAGAGCATAAATTTGATATTAAATATCTATTTAATATCTATTAGTGGAGGAATCATCAAAATTTCTTATTTTCTTGCAAAGGAATAACTGAGTGGTCCATGATAAAGAGATTCCTGCAAATAGAGGAAGGTGTCTTACACTTGGTTAACTGAGATGTGTAAAAAGTCTATTATATGTCAAGCAAAGCAGCTGAAGGCTGGAGTTACTGCCAAATTCCTTAGAACAAATGAAAGAAATGTCAAAGCAACAGAGTATAGTCTGTCTGGGCTACAGCTAAAGTATTGTGTCACGGTTTAATTGGAAGAGTTTTTATTTTTTTTCTTTCTTAAGAGCTCATAATATAAATGCATTTCATAATCAATGTATCTTCATATTTGAAGAACTATGCATTACTCCCTAAAGATGAGAAGTTATTCTTTGAGAAAAAGAAACTTAAGATCAATTCCAAGCCTGGCAGGGTGGTGCACACCTGTAATCTCAGCAACTTGGGAGGCTGATGCAGGAGGATCACAAGTCTGAGGCCAGAGGTAGCCTGTGTAACTTAATGACACCATATCTAAAAAAAAAAAAAAAATCAAAAATGGGCTAGGGTACAGTCCAGTGGTAGAGCATTTATAAAGTATGTATAAGGCCCCAGGTTCAACCCTCAAGTACCACACATACACACACACACACACACACACACACACACACTCACACACGATCAATTTGAAAGCAGTTGGTATTCATTCTTGGTAGGTGACAGCTACATTAAGGGGAATGTATTTCTCTTTTCTGTGTTTCCACGAAGTATAATTTAAGAGTACCAGACTATAGATGATACATCCTTTGAAGATACAGCCATTCTTCCAGACCTCTAGAACTATAGTTAGAACAAAACCACAATACCAGAGTAGTATATTTCACTGTCGTTCTAAAAGAGCGAATGTAGATAAAAGAAATATTTAACATCGTGTATTTCCTTTGTTTTCTTTCTGTTTGATTTTCATGGAAATGCATGTTAGAGGGAAGATGTGAAGTATAACTCTTATGTGGAGTTCTCAGTCCAGTGATCTGAAAAGTCAAAGAAAGGAAGCAAGGATAGGCAGGGTGGGAAATGCTGGCATTATCTGGTATGGGGGAGGCCAATGCAAATTTTACTGGCTGAATAGAATTTCTAAAAGTCTACTGATTTTTAAAAGTACTTGTCAGTATAAACTAGCACCTGTCTTTAAGTGACCAGTTTACAGCTACCAAGCCAGTATTTCCCTGCCACAGAGGAAGAGGCACATGGACCAGTTGAGGACAACTGTCAGGTGATGGTTCCTAGTCTGATTAGTTCACTGAGCATATGCTGTATTACAACTCAAACTTCTTAGCAGTTCAGGGTTTTTCACAGCAGGAAAAAGGAAACTAGAGGCACAAAAATTTAACTCTCTATAGTCTATGCTGTTTACTTAAGGGTTGTTAAAGTTAGATCTAAACAGGAATCATGACTTTTTTTTTTTTTTGGTACTGGGGAAAAGAGTCCAAAGCGTCACACTTGCTTTTGCAAGCGCTCTACCACTGAGCCACACCCTCAGCCCATTTCTTACTTTTTATTCAGAGACAGAGTCTCCCTAAGTTACACAGGATGCCTCTGGCCTTGAATTTGCAATTCTACTGCTTCTGCCTCCCGAGTTGCTGGATTTACAGGTGTGTACCACCACACCCAGTTCAAGGAAGACCTTGAGGAATTACAAGTAAAGGCCGAGGAAGAAAAGAAGTAACCTTTGGGTCAGAAGTTCTGTAAAATGAACATTTCAAGTCTATGAATCTGACTCCAAATTATTATCGGTGTTTAACAGCAACTAACTTAGAAGAAAAATGTCAGCAGCCTCATCTCAACAATTTTGAGATGGTTTTAATAAGAATATCAGTGTGTGTGGGTTACTGTGGTCACTAAATGAATAACAAGGAAAAATAACCAAAAGTACTCAAAAGCTTTTGCCAGCTGGCTCATAAAAAATAGTGATGTATGACTGCATGCTGGTATTTGCTAACCATCACAGCTATAAATAATGAATAGAATCAAGCAACAAATAAATAAATCTGAAGTACTACATAGCTGGCTCCAAATGTAGTTATGATTCATACAGTCTTCAAATTATATTCTTTAAAAAAATCTTAAAATTTAAAAAAAATGCCAATTAAGTATAGCTATCTAAAAGAATCCATGTGTAAAGGATTAATAATTTGGTAAGGGGTTTTCAGGAATCTTTCCAGCTTACTACTTTTCCTAAGGCACCTCCCCAAATCACAATGCCACTTTCTCTGTGTGAATAGGCTAGGTTTGGTTGAGGCAAGGCAACAGGTTGTGGTGGCAGCACATGCATCTATTGGTTTTGCTCCATGTGTAATATCTTAATGCCAACAGACACACTCTGCTCCTCCAGCCATCTGGTGTTTAAGGATGTAGATGAAAATAGTTGGTATTTTTAATACAAAAGGTAATAAAAGACACCTAGACCAAGGTATTAGCCTGCAGCAGTAGCCCTGTGGCATCCAATTCCGTCAGATCTCGGAAGCTAAGCAGAGTCTGTCCTGGTTAGTAACTGGATGGGAGACCGCCTGGGAACACCAGATGTTGTAGATTTGGGAGACAGACCCGGCAACCCACTCCCAAAAATCAATCTGCTATTGAAAACCCTGTGAACAGCAGAGAAGCACTGACAATAGTGTTTCCCCTGTTGTATGTAGGGTCACTATGAGTCAGATATTGACTCGATGGTACCTAACAACAACAGACAGAGGTGAGTCACAAATCTAATAACAGTATTATGTGTTCAAGTACATGATTATTTAGACAGTGGAAATGGAGGCAAGACTTACCATCACCTGCCTGAGGTGTGAGTCTGTCTTCCTTCTCAACTTTTGACCTTTCTTCCTTGCTCTCAGCCAACTGGTCAGGTTCTGACTTTTTAAGGACTTGTTTTTCATAGTCCAAGCTAGCCTGAAATTTTTTGGAGGTGTCTTTTTGAGAATCATCTTCCTCATTTTTGTTTTTATCCTGGATATGGTGGAGGCTGTCTATTTGGAGAATTATTAAAATAAAATAATTAAAAATTTAAAAGCATAGTTAAAAATGTCACACCTATAAAAAAATCAAAGTTAATAATGTTTGTTCATTGTTTTAAAACATTTATTGGAAGCCTACTATTGGCCTGCTTCCCAGAGATTCCCTTGTAAATGGATGAGATAGAAAACAATTTGAACAAATAAAGAGTGTATCTTCACAAAAAGAGAATCACACTGGGATTTTGTGAGCAAGGGGTTGGGGATGGGGAAAGTAGTGAGGAAGGGTGGAATTCAAAAAATAAAAGGAGCAATATTAGAATACTACATATAACAAAGGTTGTCAGGGCCAACCTCTCAAGGGAGTCCCATTTGAGCTCACCTATTCATGAACCAAGTTGTCCCTGGGGCTTGTATTCTTGAATTAGATTCTAAATGTAACTAGAAACCAATGGAGAGTTTTAGGCAGAGGAATAATAATGATCTAAGTTTTTAAAGGCTCATTCTGACTGCTGTGCTCAGAAAAATCATGACAGGGAATGTTAAATAGGGGCTACTGAGTTGTGGGAAAAAGATGATGGCAGCTTTTGAGCAGTAACGGTAACAATAAAAAGTGGTTGGAATCAAGATTTATTTTGGAGGTTACTTAATGGATTGAGTGGGGAAGGTAAGAAAGAGATCAAGGATACTGTCAAGGTTTTTTAGCCTGGTATAGGGGAAACAGGAAAGAAGATTTGAGTGTTAAATATGATGGTGGTGATGAATCAAGAATTCTATTTTGAACAGGTTCAGCCTGAGTTTCCCATTAGATATCTAGGCAGAGGTGTTACATGGGCCACTTTGGATATGTGCAGTCTAGAATTCAAGTGAGAGATATAAATATGGGTGATTTCAGCTGTAAGTTGTTAAGTACAAATTGCAGGTGTTAAGAACAAAGCACATGGAATGAGTTACCAATTGATAAATATAAGCATTCAATATATTCTGTACCACATTTTCTCTATGATATTAGTGACTGAATCAGCAACTTTTACAGATGTAAGTCTAATATTGCTCCTTTAATTTTTTGGATTCTATCCTTTTCTCAAAGTTATATGGAAGTTACTACTAGAAATTTAGATTAATTGGCATTAGTTCTGTTTTTCAATACTTTTAGGGCATATCCAAATCAAAGTTGGAAAATATTATGCCAAATTGTAATACTGTAACTCCAATAATTATAACTTTAAGATACAGTATACCACTGTTACTTAGGATTTCTATTTTCCTCTAAACAAACTTTCAAATTCACAAAGCATTGTTTATTTTTTAAAGTTGTTTGACAGGTTGCTTATTAAGTCATGGATCTAGGAACTTTTTTTCTTGCTCTTGGCACCACAAAGGAAAAATGAGAACTATAAAACCCATAATAAGCTATAATTTTTTTCCTAAATCAGTTAACTTATATACTTAATGTGAACTTACATTATTATATAGTCACAATGTATTACTTTTATTGCATGTATCAGTTGGGAATTGCATGGAGTCATGTTAATTGTGACAAAGATATTATATGGGATAAGCTGGTGGCTCCAATTTAGTTCACAGACAACAGGTGTCCCTATTACAAATATAACCACACAGATGGGAGACTTGTCAATTTTGGTAGGAGCACCCAGAAGTGAAAGAGGATAGACTTAGACACTGATTATATTTTCCTTCAGATCAAAACTAAGACAGAGGAGAGCAAGGCAGAAAGGAAGGAACTGAAATATCAGAGTTTATATCTTAGCTGAGTCTCAGTTAATGTCAATACTTGGAAGAATTAATGTATAATAGAAACTTAAATATTAACAATTATTACCATTCATAAAATAAAATGAGTATTTCTAGGTGCCCAAACTGTCAACTTGGCATTTTTCATTGGCATAAAAATGCTCTCTAAAATTGGTAACAAAAAGAAAACTGATGATATTTTTCTTATGACAGTCATGGTTATTAATAACTATTTGAGAAACTAAACATCAGGAAGTGGCATATCATGCTATAAAAATTTCCTTGAATTATGTTTATGATTTCTAAATTTATAAGAATTTTGTTTTAGAAAGCAATAAACTCAGATTGGTTCTCTAAAGACCTATAGAAGAATTTTTATGACTTGTCAAGAAAAAAATATGGCACAATATATAGTAAGCAGGCAAAGAAGCTACAATGGATTGTTTTCCTATTTAAATATAAAAATAATCTATAATTTCCTTCAAACAAGTATATCTATAGAGGAAAGAAAACAGCAGGGCTAGGACTATAAGGCACATTTGCTACCATAGCAACAGAGCTTCTATTCCTGCCCACTGAATTCACATCCTGCTGACATTAATCAGAAATGTCCATTTGTGCCAAATTAATGCCATATCACAGACACATTCTTGAAAGAACCAGAAGTTTTCCACATTCCAAAAGGGACAGATTCACAGTCTTCATTATGTGAAGTTCTTACTCCATTTTAAAAGCTGAACTCAGTACTGAGTCACACTACCCTCTGGAAACAGCAGTATCTAAATGCCCTGTTTATCTCAAGACACCACAGGTAGCCTGCCACCCCCCACCTCCTAGGTCACCTTCCATTTACTCACCAACGCTGCCTTGAGGATTCTCACACATTTCACAATAAGGAAGCACTGAATCATTGATATAAGTGCAGAAACCACACTGCCAGCTCTTTCCAGGAATGGGTGAGGTGATTGACAAGGAGTTGGCCTGACAGGCACCTTCCCTGAGTGCAGTCTTGGTTTGTCTGGGCCAGGATGGTTTCTCCTCCAGGGGACTGCTCTGGTCATTGGTGGTGACTGATTTCAATCTTTTAGCTTCAGGTTCAAAATTATTTTCACGACCAGTGGTACCTCTTATAGCTATTTTTCTAAGGTCTGATGTCACTGCAGTATTTTTCTCCTGGAATATCCTTGATTCATCACAGTAAGTCTCCAATTGTCTCTTAGGTTTTGGTAAAAAGAATGATCGAATATCATACTGTTTTTCTTTTTCAAACTAGGAAAAGCAAACAGTTATTAAATTTAAAAGCAATCATTCTTCCTAAATGAAAAAGCTTAACATTTTCATTAACGAGATTGATTCTTGATTCTTTGAGAGGCAGAGGTCTATGTATTCCCCTGAACTTGGGTGGACATTTGTAATGATCTCATCCCTCAGAATGAAGTTAAAGTGAGGCTGTGTGATTTCTGAGTCTAGGTCACTGAAAGTAACATGGCCTCCACCTGGCTGGCCCATGATCTCTCTCTCCCTCTTTCTTTCTTGGGATACTTGTCTTTGGAATCTAGCCACCATGTGTGGGAAAGCTCAGGCCACATGGAGAAACTACATGGAGAAACTACATGTAGGTTTTCCAGCTGACAGAACCAGAGAGGTCGACAGGTGACAGCCAGCATCAACTGGTAGACATATGAGAGAAGAAGCTCTCAGATGTTTCTGGGCTTCAGGCTCAGGATCTTCAAACAAAGGCCCAAGTCATCATGGAGTAGATGTATCAGCACTATTGTGCCGGGTTGAATCTATACCCATAAATATCCTGAGAAATAATACATAGCTATTATTGTTTTAGGACAACCTAACTCTTGGAGCACTTTGCTATGGTGCCAATGGTAACCAAGACACTGTAGAATAATAGCAAAATACCATATAATTGTAAAGAGATAGTTTACATAATCATTTCTGTACTTCTTAGTGTATAACAAAGGGTTAGGAAGTTCACAGAGAAAGCAAGATTAATGGTTACTAGGGGCTGAAGGGGAACTTGCTAAATGATTATCATCTTTATTGAGGGTAATGAAAAAGTTTTGGAAATACTGGGGATGGCTGTACAGCATTGTGAATGTAATTAATGAGACTGAATTGCATATCTAAAACAGTTAAATGGCAAATTTTACGTTACCACAAAAAAATTCTGCAAAAAAGGAAAGTTTAAGCTGTTCCCATATTTTAGAATTAAAAAATAAATTGTCATAGGGAAAAGTCTCCCTATCCTCATCCCCAATAATGTAGAACTTTTATTTTCATTGCTACTTATACATTTTCAAATACTGGGGAGCCATCTAAGTAGTTGTAGAAGTTACAGAATTTAGATAAAAATATAAAGAATGAAATATTTAACCATGAGATAAGATTTTTAAAACAGAGTCGGGTGGGGTGGTGCACACCTGTAATCTCAGTGGCTTGGGAGGCAGAGGCAAGAGGATCACAAGTTCAACATCAAAGGCACTCTGTGTAACTTAGTGAGACCCTGTCTCAAAAAAGTGAAAAAATGGGCTGAGTGGTCCAGCACTTGCAAAGCATGCAAGTGCGAGGCCCTGGGTTCAACTCTTAGTAGTGTTAAAAAAAAAAAATAATAATTAATTAATTAAGAAAAAAAAAGATTTTTAAAACAGTACATAAGGGAAATTCTAAGAAAAGAGTGGAGAAAAGCAGAAAGACAGACTGATGGGGCTTAGTGTTAGGGAAAAAAGGTAGCAAAGAAACAAGCATAGTTAAGCACTTAAAGAAAATGTTCTATTACATATAATAAAACCACAAAAGAGAGCTTGCAGGAATTGGAAAATAGTAGCAAATATTCAGCAAACATAAATTCTGTCAGATATCTTTGGTTAGCAGAGAAGCACTGACAATAGTTCTGGGCATGGCATAGTATTGGAGAATGTTTTGTTTTGCTGTACATAGGATTGCTATGAGTAGGACCTGACTCCATGGCACCTAACAACAACAACAACAACAACATCTTTGGTTAAATCATGCTGATTTTACAAGGGAGGTAAACTTTTTGAGTCCTTGCCTGTTTTGAAATGAGTTGATTTCTCCCTTATCCCTAATAGTTTTGCTTGCTGTTGTTGTTAGGTACCGTTGAGTCGGTATCCGACTCATAGCGACCCTCATAGGGTTTTCAATGGCAGATTGTTTCGGGATTGCCTTGGGAGTGGATTGCCAGGTCCTTCTCCCATTTTTGGGGTGCTGGGAATTGAACTCAGGACCTCAGAGACTGCAGCGCAGCACTCTACCAACTGAGCTAAATCCAAGCCCCTGAGCTAAATCCCAGCCCCAATAGTTTTGCTAGGCTTACAAAAATTTAAGGACATTTAAACACTGGATGGTGCCAATGATGTTGTTTCTCTCTAGGTTGCCATCTTTTTCTTTATTTCAGAGGCTTTCAGGAACTTCTATCTCTAGTGATGTAAAATTTCACAATGACTTCTATCCTATGTACATATATGATCTACATTTATGCACCTTAAAAGTTCTGCTCAGCACTCAGGATAAATTATTCACTTTGAATAATTCTGATTATCTTTAATTCTTGGAAATATCTATTATTCTTCCATAGTTTCTTCTTCATTTTCTCATATTCTGGGATTCCTGTTAATATAATGTTGGACCTAAATATTATAGCTTATCTTTCATGTTGATGTTTTCCTTCTTTTTGACTTTTTACCCTCTAAACTCTTGAGTTTTCCTCTTTCATCTCTTCTATAGAATTATTTTAGTTTGGCAAGTCATATTTTTAACACCTAAAGGTTGCTTTTTCTTCCCTGGTCCTTTTTCCTAGTATTCTGATCTTATTTACAGTTACAGTATCATCTCAAGTCTGATGCTACTAATTAGTTTTCAAAAGGTTATTTTTAGGATCTTTTTTAATTTGTTTACTTTTGTTCACCTTTTTCATATTATGGATTTTCTTCTCAAAGGTCCAACAAACTTTGATTGTCTCTTCCTATTAGGAATGAAGAATAAGAAGGTTGTCTGGGAACTCAAAACACATACAGAACAACATTTGATAGGATATGCTGGCTGAATGTTAAGGGTGGAAGAGGTTGAGGCCTATAGTCATTATAATCATTTGTCCCAGACTCCTAGATTTCTAACTTATAACATGTCAGAGATGATGTTTTTAGTAGCTGCAACAGGAAACACAGGAAGATACATAGGTTCACTGGAAGACAATTAGAGATAAGGGAATAAGCTCAATTTTAGGCATGTGAGAACAGGTAGATGGCAGGGCAGAGGGTTTTCAGGAAGTGAGTCTAGAGCCAAGAAAAAGAGACCACTGGATTTAGACATCTAAGAACTACTGACATATACACATGGATAAAGTCATAGAATATTACAGCACATGGAGATAGTTTGAGAAAGTAAGAAATGAGGAAAGAAAAAGACAGCAGGAAAACAACATTCAGGATGGAAAGAGGAAGAGAAACCCAGGAGAAAACTCAGAAGGAAACATCAAGATGACGGAGTGTGTGTGTTTGGTTTTTGTTTTTGTTTTTGTTTTTTGTACTGGGGGTTGAACCCAGGGCCTTGTGCTTGCATACTTTCCAAGTGCTGGACCACTGAGCTGCACCCTCAGCCCTTGTTTTTTTTTTTTTTTTTACTTTATTTTTGAGACAGGATCTCATTAAGCTTCGCAGACTGCCTCTGGTCTCGAACTTGTGATCCTCCTGCTTCCACCTCCTGAGTCGCTGGGATTATAGGCACCACTGCACCTGGCTATGTGTGTTTAGTTTTCCATTTATTATATTAGATGCTCAGTATACATTTCCAATCAGAAGAATGTGTGTCCTTCAGTTCTGGGAAGTTTTCTTATATCACTTTTTCTTTGTCTTCTCTTTCTATATCTCTTTATTTGTTCTTTCTGGGTGATTTCCTCATTATCTTGCTTTTCTTCCTTATTTAATTATTAAATTCTGGTATTATAAGTTTTTAATTTCTAAGACCTTGCCCCTATTTATTGATTTTTCCTTTTTCTTATTCTCATTTTATGGGTACAATATTTTATTTTACTTCTCTATGGATATTAAAGATATTTGTTTTGTTTTCTACAGCTCATTGTCTGTTTTGTTTGTATCCCTTTCTTGGCTTGCCTGTTTTAATCTGTTTCTCATATGAGAGACTCTCCTCAATCTCTGGAGGCCTTTTGTTGTCCACTCATATTTAAGACTCTAAAATGCTAAGGGACATTACACATTTGAGACTTCACTGTAGTCATCAATAGCTGTTTTGTTGGGAGGATCCTTTATGGTCTCAATGAGTTTTTTTGGTCTACTAAATCTCTCCAGAGAGGATACAGTACTAGCCACTATGGAGCTGATCAAACAAAGTGACAAAGATCTCACCATTAATTAAAGAGTCTTCACTTAGTATGTTTTCAGTTTAGTGCCTTCCTCCCTCAACTACCTCTGTTTCTAGATAAACTTTTAAAGCCATTTTTCTTTTTTTTTTGAGACTGGCTTAAAATTCAATATGTAGCCCAGGTTGATCTTGAACTTGTGATCCTCCTGCCTCAGTCTCCTGAATGTAAAACATTTTTAAAGAGAAGAACATAAAACAGAGGTCACTAGAGCTATATGCATAAAATCTGTAATAGGTTACCATCACATATACTAAATAATGTTTAAATGTGAGAATTTTTGTCTCATTCTATATTTTAAAGAATTTGTTTATAGACTTACCTCTCCCACTCACATCCAAAAAATAAAATTTAAAATTTGTTAAAAGCAATCCTCCCAACAGAACAAGTCTTTCAAAAAAAGAAAAGAAAATTATCAGGGCCTTCCAATATAGTGGATCTCCTTAATTAAACTATTTAAGTAAGCCTTTCTTGAGATAGGGTCTCACTGTGTCGCTCCAGCTGGCCTTGAACTTGCATTGATCCTCCTGCCTCAGCCTTCCAAGTACTGAGATTACAGGTGTGTGCCAGCATGCCTGGCTTTAATTAAGCTATTTTTAAGCAGAACTTCTTTTACTATTGAAGCAATGACTAATTTTGGAAAATAGCATTTGACAAATTATCAATCTGTGCTAAAGGCAAGCTGAGAGGAAAGTTGGCAATGATGATAGTAATCAGAAATTGATGCATACCTCACCACAGTGGGGGTGACCAGCACAGGCACTGTTCTGAAACTATATGTCATTGAGTAATAATAAATTAAGACTTTTAGCACAAAAAATCCAGAAAAGAAGGGACTAGGTGAAAATTATTTTAGTATTATTTTTAACCAAAGGATATATTAAGAATATAATTTTAGCAAACAGAAAGGGCAAAAATAGCAAGGACTTTAGCTAATTTTATGATGCTAAACTGGACAATGATGGCTAAATTGGACAATGATGAAGTTGTCACAAGTGACCCTTAAAAGTTAAGTGTTCTAACCACAGGGCTGCCAGAAGCTAGAAGGCCTAACAGGGATAAAGATTCCTCTGAGGTAATCAGTTAGAAACCTGATTCCTGGGGAGGATGAACAACATCTGGGGGTGAAGGAGAGAGCTAGTGCAAAATATAGGTTCCAATTCTATGAAAATCTCATAATTAATCTCACTATACTGAGGGCTGGGATTTAGCTCAGTTGGTAGAGCACTGTGCTACAGTCTCTGAGGTCCTGAGTTCGGTTCCCAGCACCACAAAAATGGGAGAAGGACCTGGCAATCCACTCCCAAGGCAATCCTGAAACAGTCAGCCATTGAAAACCCTATGAGGGTCGCTGTGAGTCAGATACTGACTCAATGGCACCTAACAACAACAATACTGTATGCAATTTTTAAAAAATCATATTATCCCTCATAAATATGTACAATTATTTCTACTTATAGAGCAAATACCTCTTTTTTTTTTTTGTAAAAAGTTTGAGGAGATGGAAGCATCAACAATCCTGATTTGAATATCACACAGGTATATATGAAATGAATCATCACTCTCCATTCCATTAATATGTACAATCAAAATACTAAAAAGTGAAATGAAAAAGAAAAAAAGAAAAGAAAAGTAAATCTGATTCCTATTATCAGTTATGCTTCCTGATTGTAGCCTCTGGGCAACTGGGTAGGAAGCTGGTTGATGAGGTTTCTTTGACATTTAGCAGCTATGATTGATAGAAAAACAAGTGAAAAAATCCCTTTGATACAACCAAATGTAATTACATGTGCTGGATAGGAATAGAGAAGGGTTATTGGTTTATCAAATATGCTACCATGGGCTTCTCAAAAGACCTTGCATGGCCTTCTGTGAGCCTGGGAAGTCCCTGAAACTGAAAAATAAAATGTTGTCTGCATTGTATGTGCATTTTTGGCAAGGAGTTCTTCACTTTCTTCACAGATTCAAAGGGATTCAAGACCCAACTACAGTTAAGAGATTAGAATAAAATCTGGAATATGCACTTGTGGTTTTAACAGCTCCATTCCTTCCTTAATTTTCTGCAAGAGAGATTGAGAGTTTGCAAATGAATATGCACATGGGTGGTAAACCTAACTCTTTTTAAAGGAAACAAATATATGAATTCTCTTAAATACTTTATGAAAATCCCTCTGACTTTCTCAAAGAATAATTTTTAAACACTGATGAATATCTATACATAGTAAACTCTTGTGCAAGCATAGACTGTGCCATTTGAGTTCAGCTGTGCATCATGGTAACTGGTCTGTGAACTATCTCTCACAGAGAGCAAATGACATGTGGAGTGCTTGACAGTTAAAGACGAGGGAACTGTTGATGAAGCGAGCAGACGAAAGCATACGGATTCTAATGGCTAGGAAATTACTGTACTGACAAGATGCAAGAGACTCAAATTCACTTAGGTCAGAGTAAAACAAAACACACTATCCTTAATGTTATGAGACACATACATATCATCATTGACTCCTTGTGGAGATTCTAGCAGGTGTTTGGGACATGGCTGGTTAATAAAAAAAGAAAGTGGCTTTTAACAAGATACTGATTTATAGACACATACACTAAATATATGAGAGAAGGATGTGGCAAGGCCACTCCTGAAACAATCCAGAAAACAATGAACCATTGAAAACCCTATGAGGGTTGCTGTGAGTCAGGCCTGACTCAATGGTATCAAACAACATACTAAATATAAATTCAAAATGTCTATAAGATGCTTCTAATGATTTTATGCTGTCTTTTAATATTAAGCTAATATTTTATTGTGTGTCCACTTTTAGTAGAGTTGGTGACACTTCTACAGTGGATTCACTGATTAAAGCACCTGAGAATAAGGCAGTAAGAAATAGTTGCAAATAGACTTTCCAAATGAGTGTGTTTTTCTAAAAATGTAAGATTTATCAACAACATGACTCCCTACCACTTAGAGGCTAAAGAAATAATCTTTTTCCTTACTTATCCTACCAAAGCCTGCAGCCGTAGGCCTGTGGCATCCAATCCTGTCAGATCTCAGAAGCTAAGCAGGGTTGGGCCTGGTTAGTACTTGGATGGGAGGACCGCCTGGGAACACCAGGTGCTGTAGGATTTGGAGACAGACCCAGCAACCTACTCCCAAAAAACAATCAGCCATTGAAAACCCTATGAACAGCAGAGAAGCATTGAAAACAGTGTTTCGCCTGTTGTGCACAGGGTTACTAGAGTTAGATACTGATTCGACAGCACCCAACAACAACAACAACAACAACAATAACAGCATCTTACCAAAATAGACCAGGATCTTCAAATTACAACAGCCAGATTGATAGCTAACTATTCAGCACCTAAAGAACACTGGTAGGTTGATCTTTTAAAGGTTAGTGACTTTATTATTACCACTTTTCTTTAGTGGTAAAGATACACAGGAACACAGCAAGATAAAGTATTTTTATGACCTGGTTAAGCTTTGTTACTAAATACCAAGATTAAGCTAAAAAGTATTTTGTCTGATAAGTTAATGACAAATATCCTAACTCATCAAGGCTATGTGTCTGTCAAAAGAAACAGTTATAGTAAATGACCATTTTAACCTGTGATAAATAAGGAACTTAAATGTGTTGCTGTTGCTGTTAGGTGTTGACGAGTGAGGTCCAATTCAGAGCCACCCTATGTACAGCAGAACAAAACACTCCCCAATTCTGTGCCAGGCACACAATCTTATTTATGTTTAAGCCCATTGTTGCAGACAATGTCAATGCGTCTAGTGGAGAGTCTTCCTTTTTTTTTGTTGACCTGCCACTCTCCCAAACATGATGTCCTTCTCCAGGGATTGGTCCCTCCTGACATGTCCAAAATATGTAAGATGCAGTCTTGCCATCCTTGCTTCCAAGGAGCACTCTGGTTGCACTTCTTCTAGGACAGATTTGTTGGTTCTTTTGGCAGTCCATGGAATATTCAATAGACGTCTCCAGCACCATAATTCAAAAGCATCAATTCTCCTATCCCCTTGTTCAATGTCCAGCTTTTACAACCATATGATGTGACTGAAAATGACATGGCATGAGTCAGGTGCACCTTCGTCTTCAATGTGACATCTTTACTTTTCAATACCTTAAAGAGATCTTTCGCCACATCTTTTCCCAAAGCAATATGTCCTTTAATTTCTTGATTGCTGCTTCTGTGGGTGTTGATTATAGAACCAAGTAAACCAAAATCATGGACAACCTCAATCTTTTCACCATTTACTGTGAGGTTGCATACTGACCCAGTTGTAAGAATTTTTGTTTTGTTGATGATGAGTTGCAATCCATACTGAAGGCTTTGTTCTTTGATCTTCATCAGTAATTGTTTCAAATCTTCTTCACTTTCAGCAAGCAGAGTTGTGTCATTTGCATAATGCAGGTTGTTAATGAGTCTTCCTCCAACCCTGATGCCATGTTCTTCTTCATAAAGTCCAGCTTCTTGGATTATTTGCTCAGCATATAAATTGAAGAGATATGGTGAAATGATACAGCCCTGACATACAGCTTTCTCAACTTTAAGCCAGGCAGTGTTTCCTTGTTCTGTTTGAACAACTGCCTCCTGGTCCATGTACAGATTCCTCATGAGTATAATTAGGTGCTCTGGCATTCCCATTCTTTAAAGTGTTATCCATAATTTGTTATGATCCACACAGTCAAATGCCTTTGCATAGTCGATGAAACATAGACATTTTTCTGATATTCTCTGTTTTTGGCTAATGTCCATCTGACATGAGCAATGATATCCCTTGTTCCACATGCTCTTGAGTCGGGCTTGATTTTCCAGCAGCTCTCTATCTATAAACTGCTGCAGTTGCTTTTGAATGATCTTTAGTAAAATTTTGCTTGCATGTGATATTAATGATATTGTTCAATAGTTTCCATATTCAGTGGGATCCCCTTTCTTGGGAATAGGCACAAATATGGATCTCTTCCTATCAGTTGGCCAGGTAGCTTTTTCCCAAATTTGTTGGCATAAGCATGTTAGAACCTCCAGTGCTGCATCCATTTATTGAAACATCTCTATTGGTATTCCATCAGTTCCTGGAGACTTGTGTTTTGCCAATTCCTTCAAGGCAGCTTCAACTTCGTCTTTCAATACCATTGGTTCTTCATCATACGCAACCTCTTGAAACAGTTAGTCATTCACTAACTCTTCTTTGTATAATGACACTGTGTATTCCTTGCATCTTGTTTTGATGCTTCCTGCATCATTTAATATCTTCCCTGTAGAATCTTTCACAATTGGCACTCAAAGCTTGAATTTTTTCAATTCCTTAAGCTTTAGAAAAACAGAGTGTGTTCTTCCCTTTTGGTTTTCTGTCTCCAGAGCTTTGCCTATGTCATTATAATATGATTTTGTCCTCTGGAGCTGCCTTTTGAAATTGTCTGTTTAGTTCCTTAACTTCATCATGTCTTCCATTTACTTTAGATGCTCAATGTTCAAGGGAAAGTTTCAGAGTCTCTTTTGACACATAATTTAGTCTTTTCTTTTTGTGCTGTCTTTTTAATAACCTTTTCCTTTCCTCATGAATGATATCTTTGATGGTATACCACAACTTGTGTGGTCTTCTATCATTTATGTCTAATGCATTAAACCTGTTCTTGAGGTGGTTTCTGAACTCAGGTGGGATATACTCAAGGTTAGACCTTGGATCTAGTATACTTGTTCTAATTTTCTTCAGTTTCAGTTTAAACTTGCGTATGAGCAATTGATGGTCTGATCCACAGTCAACACCTGTCCACCATGAGTGACCTTGCTGGTATCTTAGATACTGGTGGCATAGCTTTTAGCCTTATAGCACCACACAAGCCCCCATAGTACGGCAACCTGACAGACGTGTGGGGTAACTTAAATGTAGGTGTTTCTAAAAAGGAGATGTCATCGAGCCTATAGTAATTTTTATCACAAGGCTTATGGAGAATGCAGTTAAGTCAAGATGCCCATCTCAAAAAAGACTTTAGAAGAAAGAATAATATATTCCTCTCTTCAGTTATATAGCTAACACCTGGTTATTGTGTTCCTACCTTTTGTTCAATTATTGTTAATGGAAGCAAAAGAAAAATATTGCCTTTGGTGAGAAGTGCTGGGAATAAAAATCACAAAATGCTTGAGATGGCACAACGCGTGTTTTTATCTGACAGGCTCAGGGACCTAATCTATTTGCTCTGTTTTTCACCATTGTAAAGTACTGGTCTTCAGAGACAAATACCCTGGCCATGATGATGGGATTAAAAGTTATTAGAACTGAAGAAGAGGAAAAGGAAATTCAGTAAAACTCATAAAAAACAATAAAGCACTTCAAAGCCTGGTGCTATTCCAGGGAAGCACAGGCCACCAACAAGAGCACTGATATCAGGTTTAACAGACTTTGATCAAAGAGCAGCTCTTGTAGGAGCCATTACCACCTCATGTTACTCAGCCTGTATTTCTAAAAGAATTAATAGATCTCTGTTTTACCAATGATGATTGGGACATCATGTTGGTCTCCTAAAAGATAGTGAATTGGTGATTAGAACTACATCCAAAGGGTCCTCATTAACATTTGTAAAGATGCGGGAAAGAGTCTGTTGTCAAAGGCTATAGAGTAACAGAAGTAGGGTTTTAACCAATGAACTAACAACCAAATGTATTTAAATTAGTTTACAAAAAAATGACTGATTTTTTGTTCAGATATTCTAAAATGTCCACTCTCATTTGGTTGAATAAAATTTTGACAGTGATTTACTCTTATGTACAACTGGAAAATAGAACAAGCCAAACCAAATGAAACATTATTCTGGTTTTTTAAAAAGTGGTAAAAAAAAGAAATGTAATTAATTATTTTTAATTATGAAATCTAAACCAGTAAATGCATATGTCTTTGGGAATAGCTGTTCCTTCTAATAAGGACAATAAGATTTTATAGCAAAATACTGCATAATATACTGTATGAAACAGTACTGTAACTTGAAGGGCTAACCTAATCAACGGATGTCTAATGTGTGCATATGTACCATAATTCCTCTGCTGCAGGGATGACCTTGAAATGCCTCTCTATCAGGTCAGATTCATAGGCACCTCAAATTCAGGCTTTCCAGAATAAATGGGTCATCTTGTTCCCTAAACCACTCCTCTCCTACCATCATGATCTCTCCACTCTTCACAGCTTACCTCATTAATTATATAGGTCCAGTTTTAGACTAAACAGAAACTCTTCCCCTTATTTTAGTTTGTCCTCTCCTTATCTACCTGCATGCCTTTGGCTGTGGCATTTCCCTTAAATGCCTGCTTCAGTGCCTTCTACTTTTTCTGCACATGTTGCTTTCAGACAGGATTCTACCTAGGTCTCGTTTTGTTGATATGACCTCTGAAACATATGGAATTTTTCTTTGCTTGCAGTACTGGGGGATTGAATCCAAATCCTTACCCATACTAGGGAAGTGATCTAACACTGAGCTACATCTAGAACCCTCTTTTCCTTTCTATTATCATTTTTGCTGTTAGGAGTTCAAGGGTAGAATTTAGTGCCCCAAATCCCTCCTGGGAATCCTTAACAAAGAAGCCTTATACATACCAATAGCCTCATGAATAAAAAGGAAATAGCTTTATTAATAGACCTATGAGCACTTAATCAGCCCCAAAGTAAGATTTTTGGAAAAAGTTATATTAAAGACCCTAGTTAGAATTCAAGGCAAAAATAAGACTTCCTACTTCTCACCCAAAATTTAGCAGCAGAGGTGGTGGGAGGGGCTACTAAGGTGGGCTCTTTCACTCTGTGGTAGAAGCAGCAAGCAGTGGACAAACATAGCTCTGAGGATAACAGCAATCCATTCACCTTTCAATGTGGCCCAAACAAATTTGCAGGAGCTGAAAAATCAAGGGAAGAAAGCCTGACAGTGGAGAGACAAGAAAATCCCTTCACCATAGGCAGAAACTTGATGGATGGGTGGGCAGAAATAATCTGTTGCCCAAATAATCCTGCCTCCAAGAACCTCTGTCTCTTGTCCTTCCATTCTTCTCCCACATTGCCACTATGATCATCTTGTGAAAACAGAAGTCTGATCATGTCGTTCATTTGCTTAAAAAGCTCTGATGACACTACACACTTCCAAGATCAAGTCCCACTTCTTGGCATGGCAACATGTGGGTTCCTCTCCATCTGGTTAGTGCCAAAGTTTTAGGCTTCTCTCCTTTGAATCCCTTCTTGTGTGCCCTACACTCACAAGTTCATATGGACTTCCCATTCCTAGAAAAACTGATATCTGTTCATATTATTGTGCTTTTGGGGATGCTGTTGATATTCCTTCTGTCTGAAATAGGACCTATTTACTCCCTTTGAACTTATCTTTGAAAGCCTAGCTTGGATGTTTCTTAAGGGAAACTTCCCCACATACCTCAGGTGATTCTCAGGTGATTCATTCTGTCCTGTGCTCCCACACCCTGGTTTAGATGTCTCTTATTTTAAATATATATTGCACAAAAATGATTTTTTTGCAATAGTCCTTCCCAACTAAAGAGTTGACTCCAAAGGAAAGTTAGCTGTTTTCCTTATCTTTGCATCCTCACATGCTAGCATATAAATTTTAAAATGAAAAACAGCCTTATTGAGATGTAATTCATATGCCATAAATTCATCCTTTTAAAGTATCCCAGTCAAAGACTGTTAATCTATTCAGAGTTGTGCAACCATCACTATGGTTTAACTGTGGGACATTTTCATCATCCTAAAAAAGAAACACCATATTTATGAGAGTCACTTCTCATACCTCCCTCTTCCAAGCTCCAGATAACCACTAACATACTTTGTGTCTCTGGATTTGCCTCTTCTGGTGAATTAATATAAATGGATCCATATGACATGTGGCTTTTTGTCTGACTTCTTTCACTTAATATTTTCAAGACTTCATTACTTTTTAATGTTGAATAATAGTCCATTGTACAGATAAACCAGATTTGGTTTTTCCACTCAATTTATGAACATTTGGGTAGTTCTAGCATTTTGACTAATATGAATTACGATGCCGTGACATTCAAGTATAAGTTTTTGTGTGGACATATATTTTCAATTCCCTTGGGAGTGGAAATGTTGGGTCATACAGTAACTCTGTACTTAACATTTTGAAGAACTCTACGACTGGTTTTCAAACTGGCTATATCATTTTATACTCTTGACCAGCACTGTATGAATATTTTAATCTCTCTAACACTTGTTCCTTTTTTAAAAATGTTAGTCATCCTCCTGGGTGTAACTGCTGGGTGCAGGTCTATAATCCCAGTGACTCAAGAGGCAGAGGCAGGAGGATTGCAAGTTCAAGGCCAGAGGCTGTCTCAAGATAAAAACAAATAAAACAAAACAAAACAACAACAAAAAAAATGGGTTAGGGGAGGAGCTCAGTAGTAGAGAGCTTGCAAAGTATGGGAAAGGCCCTGGGTTCAGCCCCCCAGGACTATAAAAGATGAATAAATATGTTTGTGTGCAGTGGCTCATGCCTTTAATGCCAGCAGCTTGGGAGGCAGAGGCAGGAGGATCACAAGTTTAAGGCCAAAGATAGCTCACATAACTTAGCAAGATACTGTCTCAAGATCGAAAATTTTACCACATGCTCCCCAAATCATGATTTTGCCTTACCAGAGACCTACAAACAATGGAGCCAAGAGAACATGAACTGAAACTTCTGAAACCGTGAGCCCAAAATAAATTCTACTCCTTTAAGTTGACTTTCTCAGGTATTTTGCCACAGCAATGGAAAGCTAACTAACATGTGAATGTTAAAGGGCTACCTGGAATAACCACTCAAATATGTTAATTATTATTATTGAACTCATAAAGGTAAATTAGACAGATGTCTAATAATAACACAATGTGATGTAAACTATGACTATTAGTTATTTCTGTCTCTGTAACAATAAGGCTCTTGTCATTATTAGGATAATATGCTGACTACACAATATTTACAGAGCAGTTTGGTTTTCTAAAATATATCCTAAATAAATATTCTAATTTAAGATGTATTGGCCCCAAGAAACCAGTGTTTTAGCATATTCAGAAATTAAAAATTGGGGGTGATATTTACACTTTACGAGTAACACAGCTCCTATGGCCAACTTTCTTTTTGCTATTACCATTTATTCAACTAGAAAACTAGACTGATGAGGAAAATGTTACTTTATATGAGATAATTTTTTGTTTGAACTTTTTAGTCACAACAATGCAAATTTCATATAACATTGGCATTTAATAAAAAGTGCAATTTTTTACGTTTTTAGGGTATATTTTAAATTTTTGGTTGTTATACGGAGGAGCTCTCCTTCCCAAATACATACAGATACCATCTTACACATTTTTAATGAAAATGTAGGTTTTTGAAATTATCCATACATTTTTCTCTTTCCATGTGGAGGTGACCAACATTATCACTCAGTGGAAAGTATTATAGAAAAATCAAAACACCTCAAAGCCAAATGAGTACTTAGATGTCATGCACATTCAGACAGAAGAAAGGAAGAAGTGATGGAAATGGAACTGACTGCATCTGAGGCAGTGACCCTGGCTTTGGATTGACTTCTAGAGAGGACTGCTTACTTATGACACAGCCAACTAAGCTGTGTAAAAGTACCTTTCCTCATAGTGGTGGAATTATTTCCTCTTCATTGGAATTGGATTTCAATTTGAATTTCATTTAAGCTAATAATTTTTTTTAATGTGAATATATCTAAGATGGGCAAAAAATTGTGACTTATGCATTTGTGTAGGTTAATCAAATACCAACACTCGCTGTCGTTAGTTGCCATCAAGTCAGTGTCTGACTCATAGTGACCCTATGCACAAGAACCTAAACAGGACTGTTAGTGCTTCTCTGCTATTCATAGGGTTTTCAATGGCTGTTTTTCTGGGAGTGGATTGCTCGGTCCTTCTCTAAGCCTACAGCACTTGGTGTTCTCAGGCAATCTCCCCACCAAGTACTAACCAGGCCCGATGCTACTTAGCTTCCAAGATCTGATGGGATAAGATGCCACAGTGATACAGCTGCAGACTAGCAGCAACCTACCAACTGTACTAAACCTCAGCCCATGTTTCAGAGTTATTGTTGTTGTTGTTGTTGTTAGGTGCCGTCAAGTTGGTATCTGACTCATAGCGACCCTTATAGGGTTTTCAATGGCTGACTGTTTCGAGATTGCCTTGGGAGTGGATTGCCAGGCCCTTCTCCCATTTTTGTGGTGCTGGGAATTGAACTCAGAACCTCAGACTGCAGCGCAGTGCTCTACCCACTGAGCTAAATCCCAGCCCGTTGTTGTTGTTAGGTGCCGTCAAGTTGGTGTCCCACTCATATTGATCCTATGTACAATAGATGAAACACTATTGTTGTGCTTCTTTGCTATTCATAGGGTTTTCAATGGCTGATTGTTTTGGGGGAGTGGGTTGCTGGGTCCTTCTCCCAAGCCTACAGAACCTAGTGTTCCCAGGCGGTATCCCATTAGCAGCAGGTATAGCAGGAACATCTGCTAAACTTTGGTTGAAGCAGAGTCCTAGGGGCCCCATGTAGTGCTGGATAATGTGGACAACCAGAAAGCTCTAGTGAGTAAGGGTACAGGAATATAATGAAGGGACTGAAGAATAGCTATTTACCAAATGCTACCAAAATGTTTCAATATGTTAACAACTTATACCAGTACACTTACACTGGTATATTCTAGTAGAGTCCCTGCCCCAGTTCTATATATTTATCTTTCAATCTTAATATCTGAATCATGTGGCACAAAGAGGATTCTGATTAAAAGAGGAGGGAAAGAAAAGAGCACCAGAAGAGAAAGTAGCTAGAAGACATCAAAACTAATATAAAATTGGTCTAGGAAAATATTTTCTCATTCTTCTCCTCTTTCTAAGTATAAGTTTCCCTGCAGCTCCCAGGACCCACTGTTGTTGTTGTTATGTGCCATCAAGTCGTGTCCAACTCATAGTGACCCTTATAGAGTTTTCAATGGCTGATTGTTTTGGGATTGACTCGGGAGTGGATTGCCACGTCCTTCTCCCGTCTTTGCAGTGCTGGAAATCAAACTTGGGACCTCAGAGACTGCAAGGCAGCGCTCTATCAACTGAGCTAAATCCCAGCCCTAATAATGATAGTAATATTAGGCTCTTGGTCAATTCACAGAAAACTACTTTGGCAAGAGCCTGTATGTTCAGTGACCTATTTACCCAGTAACCAATATGCTAAATATCAATTCACCCGAAACCCAATTTACTAAAGATCAATCTGCCAACCTGATCAAATTCAGGTGTTTTCTAAAAATCATTTATGGGGTTCACAGCATTTTGAGTCTGATGGTATTGGTAGACGTAAGAAGACTATGAGGAGCCAGAGAAGCAGGGTGCTAGGCCTTCCTGACTCTTCCTACCCTCACTGTCTCTTGCTGTCTGGCTCACTCTCTATTCTTGGTGTCCTCTTTTTCATGGCTCTGTCTTCACTTCCCTTGACACACTGGGCTGAGTCATGTGCTGACTATATAGATAATCTGTTCTTCCCACAGCAGAAAGTCCCTCTTTGTTCCAGCTCCCTCCAGCTGCAGCAGCAAAGAGGTAGGACAGAGATGAAATAAACATTCCTTAAAACGCTGACACCACTGAACCATCCACAAGCTCCTAAAAACCATCCAATTAGAACAACTATAAGCTTGTTAGTTAAGTAAGTTTCTAATGACAATTGGCAAGTTTGGTTAATTTGGCAAACCTTAATTGAGAACACTGGGAGTCTTGTAAAAATTATAACTGCTGAAAAAAAAAATTAAAGGCTTTTAGAAAGGTTCAGAAAGAAATCAGTATAAATAGAAACATTCCCATAGGAAACATTGACATTCTGGCAACATTCAGAAGAAAAATATGTCATTGGTAGACTAAATTTCCATAGGACCTTTAAAGAAACTCAACATTTCTTAAAATACATGTGGCTAGAGGGAGTAAAGATAGAGTAGTGAGAGGACATGCCCTCTTAAAGTCAACCAAAGCACATTTCACATTCAGGCCAAACAATAAACAACTAAGTACAAAGAAAGTAGAACAACTCAAAATAAATAATTTTACATTATAAGATGCCAATTTATGTAAAATCATGTGTGTATAAACACATGCATTGGAAAATCTGTGAAAGACAACAATAAACTGTGAAAGATATATATGTAACTCAAAATAAGATTTTGTAAGGGTGATTTTTAAAATTAATTAATTAATTTTTTTGTGATACTGGAGGTTGAACCCAGGGCCTCATGCTTGCATGCTCTGCAAGTGCTGGACCACTGAGCTATACCCTGAGCCCATTTTTTTACTTTTTGAGACATAGTCTCTCTAAGCTATGCAGACTGCCTCTGGTCTCGAACGTGCAATCCTCCTGCTTCCACCTCCCAAGCTGCTGGGATTATAGGCATGTGCCACTGTGGCCAGCTCAGGGTGATTTTTTTTAACCTTGCATGAAGTTATATATTTTTCTTCAGACAAACTTTTAAAACAAACATGTATGCATACATATGGGAGGATGGATTTCAAAATCTTAGTTTCTATCTTAGAAATGAACTCTTAGACATAGTTCAATATTTGGGGAATTTTAGAGAAAAAAATATATGTGTATATGTGTATGTATATACATATGTGTATGCATATATATGCATATTCGTATATGTGTGTGCATATATTTTTTAGTTTTATAAATATATTTTTAAACACCTATGATTTCTATTTTTTTGTAGAACAAAATAAACACTGTTAAAATAGTTTTTTAAGTTAAAAAGTCTTAGAAATCATCTATTTTTAGCAATATTTGACAGAAGGACATTTAATATTCAAGAAAAAAAGCACTAGCTTTATAAATGAGTCATTAAAAGCTAATATAATTTAGCTGGGCGTACTGGCGCATGCCTGTAATCCCAGCGGTTTGGGAGGCAGAGGGAGGAGGATTGCAAGTTTGAGACCAGAGGCAGTCTGTGTAGACCCTGTCTCAAAAAGTAAAAAAATGGGCTGAGTGTGCAGCTCAGTGGTCCAGCACTTGCAGAGCATACAAGCTCAAGGCCTTGGGTTCAACCCCCAGTACCCCCCCCAAAAAAAAGCTAATATAATTTTACATAAACATAATATACACATTTTTTGGAATACTGGGGGGTTAAACCCATAGCTTCATTCATGCTGGGCCAGTGCTCTACCACTGATCTGCATTCCCAGACTCCCTTTTAAATTTTTTTATTTTGAGACAGGGTCTCACTAAGTTTCATAGGTTGCCCCTGGCCTGAAACTCAGGATCATCCTGCCTCAGCCTGCTACATAGCTGGGATTACAGGTATGTGAAACAGTGCCAAGCAAAATAATATATATTTTTGTTTGTTTTTGCAGTACTAGGGAGCTGAACTCAGGGCCTTATGCATACTTTGTGAGTGCTCTGCCATTGGGCTAAACCCCAGCCTCTCTTTTATTTTTTAAATTGAGACAGGGTCTTGCTAACACAGGCTATCTCTGGTTTCAAACTAATAATAGATTTTAATAAAACTAAGCTTTACACTAAAATTTTAATTTTGTATTGTAAGAAAAAGTATAATGATTTTAATTTTGTTCCTATAATTTTTTAAAAAATCAATTTGGGGAATTAGAATTAAACTCTTGAGCCAGGTCTGGCAGAGCACACATATAATCCCAAAACTGACGAGGCTGAGACAGGAAGATCAACATGAGTTTAAGGCCAGCACAGTCTAGTTCCAGGAAAGCCTAGGCTATGCAGCAAGACCTTTTCTGAAAAAAAAAAAAAACAAAAAAACAAAAAAACCTACCAACCAACCAACCAACCAACCAAACAACCGCCCAAAAACCCCAAAATAAAACAAAAAATTAAACAACTCTGACATTAGATTGCCTCAAAAGTGGTAGGAAGCAGCAGACAGAATGAATTATAAACTTCTCTAAAATATTATGCCTTGAGTTTATATATTATATACTACCTCCAAATAGCATTTGTCAGGGGTAGGACTGGGGTATTCAATACATAATTGTATAGTGAATATCACAAATATTCATATACCTACCATTCTAAATTTATAAATTTTGTTTTATTAGGTTTCATAGAATTGGGTCCGACTCATAGCGACCCTATGTATGACAGAACAAAACACTACCAGCAATATGTCAGTGTTTCTCTGCTACTCATGTTGTTGTTGTTGTTAGATGCCATTGAATTGTGTCCAACTGATAACGACCCTCATAGTGTTTTCCAAGGCCAACTGTTTTGGGATTGCTTCGGGAGTGGATTGCTATGTACTTCTCCCATTTTTGTGGTGCTGGGAATTGAACTCGGGACCTCAGAGACTGCAGAGTGGCGCTCTACCAACTGAGCTAAACTCCAGCCAAAATTTATTAACACTAACATTGAAACATTTCCCTCCCTCCCTCCTTTTGTTCTTTCCTGACTTCCTTCCTTCCTTTCCTTCTTCCCTTCTTCACTCCCTTCCTCCCTTCCTTCCTTTTTATTTTAGACAGGGTTTCACTACATAGCCCAATCTGGCCTTGAACTTGCATCAATACTCCTGCTTTAGCCTCCTGAGTGCTGGGATTACAGATGTGTGTCATGGTGCCTGGCATATTTCTAGTTCTTTTTTAAGATAAAAGAAAACATTTGTGCTGAAGTTGCTATCACATCTTTACTCTTCCCTAGGCCTGTCTCCAGGCTGGGATTTAGCTCAGTTGGTAGAGTGCTGCTCTGTAGTCTCTGAGTTCGATTCCCAGCACCACAAAATGAAAGAAGGATGTGGCAACCCACTCCCAAGGCAATCCCGAAACAGTCAGCCATTGAAAACCTTATGAGGGTCGCTATGAGTCGGACTCGACTCAACGGCACCTAACAACAACAACAACAGACCTATCTCCTCCTCTACAAAGAGGTAACCAATTTTATAAATCTCATATATATTATTCTTCCTGCAGCTGTTTGACCCTGGCATCAGATCTTGTGAGATTTCCAAAGCTAAGCTGTGTTGGGCCTGAATGGAAAACTGCCTGGGAATACTATGTGCTGCAGGCTTGGGAGAAAGACCTGGTAGCTGATTTCCTAAAAGCAATCAGCAATTGAAATCCTATGAATAGCATAAAAGCACTGAAAATAGTGCTAGGGATGGCACAATGTTGGGTAGCATTTCATCTGTTGTACATGGGTTACATGAGGTGAACCTGACTCGGCAGCACCTAACAACAACAACAACAACAACAACAACAACGATTCTTCTAACCTATGTTTCTATGGTTTACTACATATTGGGGGTGCCAGAAATGTCTATACATTTTAAGAGATGTTATCTGTATATTAGTTTTCTAACTTGAATTGAATCATAGTAGCAATGTATAGTATGATGTTTGCTAAAAGATGGTGGCTAATCAAATGAATGCTAGTGCCACCATGAGACAGAAAGGACAGTCAAAGAAAATGGCTGAATCATGGTTGTTGTTTGAGGAAAAGAGAGAAGGGAAAGAAGAGAGAAAGGGAGGGAGAGAGAGAAAGAAAGAAAAAAGGGAGGGAAGAAGGAATGAAGTCCTTATCCAGATGACACATAATGAAAATAATGAAGTGTTGTTTAGAATTTATTTTAATATATTCTGAGAGAAAAGTGAAGCAAATGACAGATGAAAATAAAAGGCAGAATGTAGATAACTGCTGAAGTTGAAAGATAGGTATGTCAGTTCATTACTCTCTCTACTTTATCGTATACTGGTGGTGCCAAAAAATGTATAAAAATTTTAAGAGACATTATTTAGAGGTTGCATATGAAGAGGAATCAATGGTATTGAAGGATGAAGTGGAAACTGCCTTGAAAGAACTGGCGAAACACAAGGCTCCAGGAATTGAGGGGATACCAACAGAGATGTTTCAACAAACAGATGCAGCACTGGAGGTGTTAACATGTTTATGCCAACAGATTTGGAAAACACCTACTTGGCCAACTGACTGGAAGAGATCCATATTTGTGCCTATTCCCAAAAAAGGGGATCCAACTGAATGTGCAAACTATCGGACAATATCATTAATATCACACACCAGCAAAATTCTACTAAAGATCATTCAGAAGTGACTGCAGCAGTATATAGACAGGGAATTACCGGAAAATCAAGCGGGATTCAGAAGAGGGCG